>CM044006.1:80004924-80204670 GCA_024085815.1 Flaveria linearis
GTATTGATACAATTATTTTTATTAAATTCTAAACATAAATACTATCAATAAATTCATTTTACGTATTTCAAGATATTCAAACTAAATAAATTAAAGACCCAATGGAAATCCTAATACATTCCCAAATCATTATTATTCTAATTCGAGACACCGTTCCTTAGGTTAATCGTAAGGAAATCGTTGGTGTCTAATCTATCACATCCAGATTCTAATCTCATCAATCAAGTGAGTATTCATATCCCCTTTTTATATCATTTCCTATTTGGGGGAAATCATGTGATACAATATATTCAATCATGATATTCTATTATTATTTCATTCTAAATTCAATTCAAGACAGGTTATGTTATTACTTGCAATTATGTGAACATACTGTGATAAACTGGACGACAGTAAAACCCTAATTCAATCAATCAATCAATCCTGGCAACAATGTAGATCTACTGGTTTGGATAACCCACCCCATATGGCTTACGAGTGGTGATTGTGCCAGAGACAGGAGTTATCTATGGTGTATGTGTGGAGTCTATTATATGCAAGTGTCAAGTCAAGGGGTTGTTATTGTGTCGGTTTATCTATATGCTTTACTATTGCAATATAAGCCTTAACGTTACCTTGTGAATTGGATTATTCTTAATCAATCAATCAATCTATATGTATATTCAAAACTATGATTACTCACCAGCTAATTCGTTAGCTGACTTTATTTTCTCACATGATTTCAGGTTAAGCAAGCTAGTGGACTTCTACTTGATCATATAAGACCTGGACTTAGTCAAAACAAAATACAATTACTATTTGTGACTTTAGCTGTTGTATTTGTATCTGTTAAATTCATGTTATCCTGTAATCTGATTTTAATATTATTATCACTATTAGACAATCATGAGTTATGAACAATCAATCATTCCTCGTCCGCTCCGATGATTCCGCCGTCGGTCGGGGTGTGACAGATTGGTATCAGAGCCATGGTTATAGGGAATTAGGTTATTAGAAATGGAATGACCTAGACTATAACTAAGTACCTTTACACATGAGTCCTCTCATGTATTTTATATGCATAGATAGGATTTTATGTGCCTTACATGTTTATACTTGATTATGTGATTATCTGCTTTATGTGATTCTTCTTATACTTTGAATATATCAATATACACACGAATCTTAACTCATATTCTAAGGCATTGTGTGCCTAATTCAAGTGATTTCAAACTCCAAAACTCGATTGTTATTCATGGTTTTCAAATCTCGTCAAAATCCGTGTCACATGACCGAGAACATGCAATGCTGGAAGAGTGGGATACCTGTATCTTAAGGTGTTCTGTCTAGGCAAGGTATTCATACAACTTGATTACCTTACCTGGGAACCCTCGAGATGAGTATTCGCTTATAGGTACGCATGTCCTCATTAAGGTTGTGGTGGACACAAATACTTTGATAAGTCAACGTATTCGCTTTGATTTACGAATCAAACGATTACACTCGGAACATATCATTGTTATTATGCCAAATTCTCGATTGTCGTTTTCATAGCTCATATTAATCCAATTCTCATAAACTATCTTAATGATATTCCAGAATGTCTTCTCGTCAAATCCGTTCACGGTCTAGAAACTCTGGCCGTAAGATTGCTGCTATTGTAGCACGTGAAGTTACCGCGGTCATCCCAACTCTACTTACCCATTTGAACCAAAGCAACAATACTGTCCAAAACCCAATTGCACCAAACCCTCCCCGAACTTGTACTTACAAACATTTTAGTTCTTGCAACCCCACTAAGTTCAGTGGAACTGAAGGAGCTACCGGATTACTACAATGGTTCGAAAGCATCGAGAACACTTTCCTAAACAGCGAATGCCCTGAAAATCTAAAAGTCCGGTATGCCACAAGTGTTCTTCAGAAACGCGCACTTACTTGGTGGAACGGAGAGAAACGAACCCGTGGAACTGAAACCGCTTTAGCCTTAACATGGACTGAAGTTAAGGAGCTCATGACTAAAGAGTTCTGCCCAAGAAACGAAGTCCGGAAACTGGAAGCTGAGTTCTGGGAATTAACCCAAGACAGTGGCGAGAACCTCGCATACACTAATCGATTTCACGAACTAAGCCTTTTGGTACCGCATCTTGCTACCCCTACCTCCCGAGCCATCGAGAAATATATTGGTGGACTACCCATGCAGATTCAGGATACGGTGCTAGGAAGGAATCCTTCAACACTAGAAGATGCTATCAGGCTGGCTGCACAGTTAACCGATAATCATGTGAAAGCTGGTTCCTTAACCAGGAAAGGATCGAAGAAGAATACCGATAAATTTCCTAACGAAACCGTCAAAACCGACCAACCCGAGCCTTTCAAGAACCAAAAGAGGAAGGCTAATTCTTAAAACTGCTGTAATTACCCCTGCTGTACCAATTAATCAAGTCCCTCCAACTCGTCAACCAGCAGTAAACAACCAATCACTAATGAAAAAGTCATACGCTGGACCCTATCCGCAGTGTAACAACTGCAATTATCACCATCCCGCTAACATTCAGTGTCGTCAATGCACAAACTGTGGTCGTTTGGGTCATACATTCAACATGTGCAGGAGTGCTACTAAAGCTCCGACCAATGCACCAGTCCACCAACATCCTCCTGCGATTACCCAGGGACGTGCATGCTATCAATGTGGTGATCCGAACCATTTTCGCAATCGATGCCCTCAACTTGTCATCCCAATTCCTACGGCTCAAGGACGTGCTTTCAACATTATTGCTCAACAAGCTCAAGCCACCAATGATGTGGTGTTGAATAATTCTTGTCCTTGATTTCATCTTTCTGATTTAATACAAGATTTGTAATCGTGATTTCCTTTTGTTACATTGATGTAATTTGAAAATTTCTAAATTTCTAATTGAGATATTTTTCCTTTCGTTGTTAAGTTGAACTTTGAACCTTTTGCACCGTGGGAGATGCAAGAGTTTGCAAGTCAACCTATGACTAAGGACACTCGAATCTCCTAAATGATTCTAACTCATCAAAACAGGGGTGATTCCCTTACTTTGGTGATGAATCTTTATTCGTTTCAATAAATGTTTTCCAATGATGTGTTTTATGCAAATTTCATCCTCTGGATTAGGGTGATTTCCTTATCTCGAGGAACGACTTCAATTATTCACTTTGGAACTTGCATTTCACAAATGACATGATCTCATCAAAATAGGGTTGAAACCCGTACTTTGGTGACAAATGTCAATCTTCGATTATTTTCTTGTTAACATCAAGCTCAATCATCAAGATACGCGTGAAATTCATACCTTGATGATAATTTCATTTTATGGATTGTATTTTCTCAAATGAAGCGACCTCGTCAAAGTAGGAGTGAATTCTGGATTTTGACGAGGAAGTCTATCTTATTATATTTTGTTTTTGTAAAATTCATCGTTAAGATAGGAGTGATTTCCCTTACCTTAATGGTGAGTTACCTTGTCTTATTTCTAAAGATCCTCAGATCGAACGTTTTGGATTGGTAAGCTAGTAGTCATACTTTGAGAGTACACCATCAAGTTAGGGATGAAAACCATACCTTGATGATTATTCTCATTTCTTGATCATCAACTTACCATGGTTGTAATCAAGTGACGAGAAGCATGTAGTAACTTGAAGGGTGAAATAATGTTAGTGTTTCGACCTATCAAGCCAAAGCATGATCTCTGAACTTGAAAAGAGACCCGATCGCTTTAAGTTGATTTTGATTCCAAGTTTGGAGCATTTAAATTCTTAAATCAATTTCTTTTCCTTTATTCTCATGTTTTGACTCGATCTAGCTACATCAAACCATTTATTCCTTATCTATCGACTTTCATCGTGAGTTATCATCAAAACCTGATTACATGATGGTAGTCTTCCTAAACAATCTTTTGTCAACTAAAGATATTATCACTAATCGTGATGGTCGCTTCATCTCTCGTTTCTGGAAAAGTCTTCAATCAGCTCTCGAAACTCAACTGAATCTTAGCACAGCCTATCACCCACAAATCGACGGTCAGATTGAAAGAATGATACAGACCCTCAAGGATATGCTCCGGGCTTGTGTCATTGATTTCAGTGGATCGTGGGATTCTCATCTTCTGTTGATCGAATTCTCTTACAATAACGTTACCATACCAGCATACAGATGTCACCATTTGAGGCCTTGTATGGTCTGAAGTTGGTGAATCACAGATTACTGGTCTGGAATTGATACAAGAAACAACCGACAAAATTCATAAGATCCGTGATAACTTGGTCGCTGCTAGAAATCGTCAAAAGCATTATGCTGACAAAAGACGTAAGCCCATGGAATACAATGTCGATGATCTCGTACTTCTTAAGGTATCACCTTGGAAGGGAGTGATTCGCTTTGGAAAGAAAGGGAAGTTAGCACCTCGTTACGCGAGTCCATTCAAAGTACACGAGCGAATTGGGAAAGTAGCCTGCAAACTTGAACTACCCCAAGAGCTCAGCAATATACAACCAACGTTTCATGTTTCAAATCTCAAGAAATGTCTTGCCGATAAAAATCTCCACATCTCACTCGACGAAGTCCAGATTGATGAAACTATGTACTTTGTTGAGAAACCTGTGGAATTTATGGATCGGGAAGTCAAACAACTCAAACGTAGTAGGATACCTATTGTTAAAATCCGCTGGGAATCTAAACGTGGCCTAAAGTTCACCTGAGAACGTGAGGACCAAATGAAATCCCAGTATCCTCATCTTTTCGTTTCAGCCTCCTTGTGAACAAATTTCGGGACGAAATTTCCTAAAGCAGGGAGACTGTAACATCGCGTATTTGCGTAAAAAAAATTAATTTTGTAAATCTTACAAATAACTGATATTAATAATAATAATAATAAAATTAATAATAATAACGTCAATAATACTAATAATAATAATGAACATATAAGTTGTATTAAATCTTATAACTAATAACCTCTTACATAGAATGATAACAATCCAAACTTTAAGGGGTTAAGTGGTAATTTATTTAAAACTAACCTAAAACTTTGATTTCTAGTTGTTAACTATTACAAAACACAGGGACTATTTGTGTAACTTCGAAAGTCACCCAACCCCACCCCCATTCCCCTTCGCTGTGTTTTCCCGTTTGCCTCCCACCATCGGCCGACCATACCTAATCGAGCACCAAAACGCGTAAAATACTTAAAATAATCAAAGTGGAAGAACCCTTTATCGGTTTTTAAGCTATTAACATCACGAATTTCATCCAAAACAATCAACAAACACCCCTCGACACCTTCAAACCCGTCGGACCTGCAACCTCTTGAAATCCCATCTCCGACCGTTTCAGAGGACTAAGGGCAGGGTCACCGGCATTCGAGATCCTCTCATCCGTTATCTGCATCGGATGATCGCCACGTCCATCACGGGACGTGGCAAGAGTCGGGAGTGGTGTACCATTCCCGACTTATTTTACTTATACTGTTTGATTACGGGGACCAGGTGTAACCTGGCGAGATGTTTGGTGGAGTATTTTGCGTCGTATTATCATCGCCAGGAGCGAGGAGCGGTGTACGGCGGCGCGTACATCACGTTGATTGCCCGATCTTTAGGTTATCTTCCTCGGCATCTTGGTGACGTGTCTCCGCCGATCGAGCCGGTGAGATTAGATCGTCGTACGCTATTCGGCATGCGTATTATACGCCAGTTTCCGATTGGCATACGATTCTCTCTTCGAGCCGGGGAGATCTGGCAGCCGGCACCAGTTCAGCAGCTCGGCATTGTCGATCCACTGCAGCAGCACGGGCAGCCGCATGATCAGCTACCACCCGACGAGCAGCCACATGATCAGCCGCCTCCTCAGCCACATACAGACATACAGACATACAGACATACATACAAACATACAGACATACAGACATACAGACATACAGACATACATACATACATACATACATACACAAATACATACATACACACATACATACAGACATACACACATACATACATACAGACATACAGACATACATACAGACACACATACATACATACATACAGACATACAGACATACAGACATACAGACATACAGACATACATACATACATACATACACAAATACATACATACACACATACATACAGACATACACACATACATACATACAGACATACAGACATACATACAGACACACATACATACATACATACATAAATAATTTTAATTCAAATTATATATATTAAAACTCAAAAAATAAAAAAAAACATATACATATATAAACTATACGCCGCGTATAGACCCATACGCGGCGTATAGCTCCTCCACTACAGTGCTCTTGCGACCACGTATAGTGCTCATGCGACCAATTCTTTTACACTATACGTGGCGTATGGCTCCATACGCCACGTATAGGTGGTGTCAGATGTACTTTTTGTACCATGTATAGCTCCTCCACTACAGTGCTCTTGCGACCACGTATAGTGCTCATGCGACCAATTCTTTTGCACTATATGTGGCGTATGGCTCCATACGCCACGTATAGGTGGTGTCAGATGTACTTTTTGTACCATGTACGATTACAAGCAACGTATGGGCTCATACGGGGCAAACGTGGCAAGACTATACGCAGAGTATAGAACCATACGCTGCGTATAGGCAACTATACGTGGCGTATAGTCCCATACGCTACGTATAGTTGTCAGACGTCCTATAAAGCGTTTTTGTACTATGTACGAATATACGCAGCATATAGGTGCCATACGTGGAAGACGTGGCAAGCCTATACATAGCGTATAGTCCCATACGACGCGTATAGGGGCCATACGCCAGCCTATACGTGACGTATGGACCCATACGCCACGTATAAATTATTTCAATATGACGTGACCCAAGATTCGTTTTCACCTATATAACAACGATTTCGATAACACTTTCGATATGCTTTCGATTCCTGTAAATCCCAAACGTATTTCTCTCTCAAAATATCACACTTTTTATTCGTTCGGTATGTCGTTTTGGGACGGTAACTATTTGTTTGGTGAATATTCAAATGAATATTCGTTCGTGGTGGATAGTAATCAAGATGATGCGTACGTTCAATCTGCTTACAAGACAGGACTGCCAGATTTAAACCAATCGTATGTTCCCGATGATGAAGTTGAGTTTTGCCGAGAGTCAACTTACGACACGCAACAAAATAATATACTCTCGAGTGATGAAAAACAAACGACAAAAGTATCGTTTGAAACATCTCAAAATTTTTTATCTCTCGATGAGCTAGTCTGTTGGGCTGTTAATAGAGGACGTGATAATGGTTACGTTATTATTACACGAAGATCAAAGAAAAAAGAAGGTCAGGTCGTAAAGGTATGGCTTATCTGTGATCGTGCGGGCGAACACAAAAGTAAAGCAACAGTTAGACGATCTGGTAGCAAAAAAATCGGATGTCCTTTTAAATTAGTAGGGATATACGACAACAAACGTCGTTCGTGGAAATTAGAGGTGCGAAGTGACGAACATAACCATGATCCTGCTCAACATATGGAGGGGCATCCTTTTGTAAGAAGGTTTTCTCAAAACGAATACAATTTGGTGGAGCAGCTTACTGATCAGAACATGGAGCCTCGTAGCATCTTATCAGCTATTAAAAAGCAAAATCCTAATAACGCATCAATAACCAGAGACGTATACAACGCTCAATATAAGATAAGAAGTGAAAGAAAATTCGGTGAAACACCAATACAAGTCTTAGAAAACCTTTTATCTATTAAAAGGTACATTTATTACACCCGAGGTTTTTTTTTTCAATAGACTTAATTAAAATGAAGCCTAACTTGTATTTGTATCCTCACTTAACAACATCAATTTTCCTTCCTTTTTCTATTAAAAGGTACGTTTATTACACCCGAGAAGATCCCGATACTAATGTCGTAGAAGATATATTTTTTTGTCATCCTAAATCATACGACACTTGGCATGCATTTCCGCACGTGCTGATGATAGACGCTACATATAAAACAAACATGTACAAGCTTCCGTTTGTTCAGATTGTTGGTGTGACCTCCACACACAGACATTTTGTGTTGCTCATGCGTTTATTAGCAAAGAACGGGAAGATAATTTTGAATGGGTGCTTAATAGATTGAAAGATACGTTAAGCAAGTGTATGGAGCCGCGCGTCATAATAACAGACAGAGATCTCGCTTTAATGAATGCATGTGTTAAAGTGTTTCCGAATGCTTCAAAGTGTTTATGCAGGTGGCATATTGATGAAAATATCGCGAAACACTGTAAAGCAAGTTTTACAAAAGATGACTGGAGAAAGTTTAAATATGCATGGGCACGTTTGTGTGAGTCTCCCACGGCGGAGATTTACGAGTATAACTATAACCTTCTTTACGAACGATTAGTTGAAGCGAATCGAGAAAGTAAGTTTTTATTATATTTTAATTATGTTTTATTATATTTTCAATATATAATTTAATTATGTTTTATTATATTTTCAGAGGTATTGTCATATATAAACAGAAACTGGTTAGAGAGTTACAAAGAAATGTTTGTATCAGCCTGGACTAACTTGAACCGCAATTTTGGCCAACGCACAACAAATAGGGTGGAGAGTCAACATGCAAATTTAAAAAGATATCTTAAATCAACAAATAGCTCACTGGATAGACTTGTGGAGTTTGTAGATCAATTGGTGAAAGCACAAGAGGTAAATTTAAAAGAAAGCTTTGAGACAAGCAAAATTAAACCATGAATCATCATAAACTTCCGCTATTTGATTACTTAAGAGGCAAGGTTTCACACATAGCTCTTGATTTATTAGTTTCCGAAAACACTAAATTGCATGTGATGCGCTCTGCAAATGCAACATGTGGTTGTCATCTTTTCACTAGTTGTGGCTTGCCTTGTGCTTGTCGGCTGGAAAAATATGAACATTCTGGTAATAGTCGCTCCATCATTATCATTTTTCTATTAAAGTGACAAATTATGTATTAATTTATACTTTATAATGCAGGCACTAAAATTCCATTAGATGCAATTGACGTATTTTGGACGATGCTTGATAACATTAAGCCATCATATACGGTGGATAAAAAAGTTGATGTTGAAGAAGAAATGGAACGGGTGAAACAACAAATAATGACACAACCCGCAGCTGTAAAATTTAGTTTGGTGGAAAAAATAAAAAAAATTGTGTATCCATGGAAAATAACAAAAAAGCGCCTGTTGTTCAAACAGATATTCGCGGTCGTCCAACGTTAAAGGTTCAACAACAAAAGTACGACACTCAACAAAGTACGTGCGACATGCCGAGACATAGCTCGTTTATTGCGTCTCATATTTCCAGAAGAACAAGTTCAGCTGTAAAGCCCCAGAAGCCTGCCATGCAACGTAGTCGTTCAACGTCATCTAAAGTATCACGGGGTACTAATGAGTTTTCTTCGATTGTCGGAGATCACCAATTAAACAATATAAACAGGTTAAAAAATTGGATTCCGTCAATCTTTCATCAGTATATTTCACGTATACGAGATGTCCGACCCGATGGGAATTGTGGTTTTCGATCAATAGCTTTAGGCTTAGGGTTTGACGAAAATAAGTGGATGTATGTGCGGACACAGCTTTTAGAAGAGTTGGACAGACATGAATTGGGGTACAGAGAAGTTTTCGATACTTTGTACCCCGGACAGTATAACGAATTACGTCACACCATCGATTGGCAAAGTGTGGAACCTGCACTAGAAGAACATTGGATGATAATGCCGTATACGGGATTAGTGGTTGCTCAAAAGTTTGGGGTTATTCTTCATTTACTAAGCAATAATGGTTGTCAAACATTTTTCCCATTATGGGCTGATCCGAAAACTGTCATGCCTCATCATGTCGTGTCGATTGTTCATGTCAACAACAATCATTTCGTCCACGTTAAGTTAGAAGGAGATTATCCGATGCCAACATTAAGTAATCTTTGGATTCTTAACCGAAGCGTACGTGCTGCAGAATGGGAGATTATGTATAGGATTCGTATCTCGGAATACAACGTAATAATAGAGAATAACCGAGAACCCCCGGCTTATATAATTTATTTTAATTTATAATTTGTAATATGCGAATTATATATTTTAATTTTAATTTTATTATTGTATTCGTATTGTATTGTTTAAATAATTTTAATTCAAATTATGTATATATTAAAATAAAAACTCAAAAAATTAAAAAAAATAAATATATAAGCTATACGCCGCGTATGGTTCCATACGCGGCGTATAGCTCTTCCACGTATGGGTCATAAGTCACGTATGGGTATAAAATGTCAAACCCTATACGCCGCGTATGGTCCCATACGCCGAGTATAGGGTATAAAACGTCAAATCAACAACATACCCTATACGTCGCGTATGGACCCATACGCGTCGTATAGGGTATAAAATGTTAAATCAACAATGTACCATATACGCCGCGTATGGACCCATACGCGGCGTATAGGGTACAGGGGTGTTGATTTAAAATTAAAGGGTGTCTAAATAAAGGGACCCTATTTAAATATAAATAATAAACAACTTGGTCCAGTGATTAAGAGTCTATCCTTCTAAAGTGGAGGTGCTAGGTTCGAATTCCATTTGTGTCAGTTGGAGGGACATCTGGGTGATGGGACGAATCTGGGGATCCCGGGTTCAAACCTGACGGGGGGCGAAGGTTTACCCATTTCACGTGGTTCCTGCGCATCAGGGGGCTGGGTCTTGTGGGCGGTCGAGTAGTCGACCTTGGACATAGCCCCGAAACTATAGGTTTACACCCAAGATCTTAGCCGTTCAAATAAATAAATATAAATATAATATTATGTTTATATGTAGCGTTGATTTTTCTATATAGCGTTGGTTCATTTGTTTGCTTGCAAATACAAGTTGACAGTTTCGGGCAGGTACATCTTAAAATATTTTGGTGCATGGAACGAACTTTGAAATCGAGACTCTATTTGTGAAATACCGGATTTACACATGTGTAAATCCAGTATTACATACGTGTAAAACGAGTTTCATAAAAAAATGGTTTTTTTTTATTTTTTTATGAAAGAGGAAAATGAGAGAAACATTTATATGTTTTTATTTTTTATTTTTATGACAATTTTTTATTTGTAATTTTTTTATTATGTTTTTATTAACTACCATTTTGTCACTAAAAACTAGTAAATGACATTGATTACTATAGTTTTCAAAAAAAAAAAATAAGTTTCCATTTAAACCATCCCCTATATAACTAAACCATTAATATTTATCTGAAACACAAATTAATATGTGTAGCCATATTATCTTTTTACCAACACATTCTTCTCTTACAACAACACTCTTTTTCATTTTATAAAATTACAAGGATCTTATAAGTTAACATTCAATCACTTTGTTATCTATTTTCGTATAATATGAAATTTGCAACTGATGAATAGTAAATAGTACTATTCACCACACCCCCACTCCCAACTCACCGTTTCCGACCACACCCACCTCACATCACCACCCAATTCCAACAAACCATGGCCCATCTTGCACTCCTATTGAGAACACTCGGCAAAGACAGTAGAGCCACTGTAAATTTCCCAAACAGAAGCTCCAATTTGCAAGAACGAGTAGACACCCGCGATGGCATTAGCCGCAAAAACGAATCTGTAAACTCAGAAATTAAGTGTGGTGGCGATTGCGGTGGTGATGGGGGAGATCCAACCCCCAATTGGACTCGAGATCCACCGGCGACGGGGTTCCGGTGAAACCCTCAACCGGAGTCCGATCATGTGGGGCGGAGCACACGCCGTGGGCGTCCCAATCGCATTCGCGGCAGAGGACGAGGTTGTCGGTGGAGCAGCGGACAGCGACGGGGGCGGAGCGGCAGCCGTCGCAGATCTGCGATCGGAGGTGTTTGCCGGAGAGGGTGTTGGCGGAGTGGACGTGGTGGTCGCAGAGTAGGCAGAGTTTGGCGGAGTCAGCGCGGCAGAGGACGGTGGCGATGCGGTGGTGGCAGTAGTCGCAGGGGGTGGTGGTGTCGTCGTCTCCGCCGGTGGTGGGATTTTTGAAGCATATGAATAAACTTGTTATGAAATACCCAAAGCTCCTTAGCACAAAACATGGATCAAAGCTAAGCCACAATTATATACCCATAAATGCATAATTGGGTAAAAAGTATCAAGGGCTACATAAAATGGAATACCACACGTCCACACATGATCTATTATAGATTATTGAAATCTAAAGCCCAACAAAAGTTGGCCCACGTTACTTATGATGGATAATAAATTAGAAGTCTGGAGAAGCAAGATCAGCATGACACTTCTTTTTACACAATTGATTCAATCGTATATTCATATGTTAAATATTGATTCAATAAAGCATGTGAAGAACGAACTACGCAATCGAATGAGTGATGAATATATGAACGATGCTTGTATTTGTTACATTAAGAAAGAGTTTTTCAAAAAGGTTTCAATTGATGATGTAATGGATCGTTTTTAGAAGATGAAGACACGTAGACAACAACTATAAATTTAATATTTTTTATTTTCTACTGACATTGTATCATTGTTGGTTGTCTTATAATATTATTGTTTTTATTTATGTGAACCGATGAAGCTCGGTCTGATATTGTAATGTTGGATATGTGATGGTTAACTGGTCGATAATGTTTTTTTTAACTTCATGTTCTGGCTTTGATTTCACTAATGAATATTTATGTTTGCCTAAAATTTGGATGTGCAATCTATTTCCATTAAGATTGAAAGTTGCTTTTGGTTTGTCGATGATGACTCTAGGGTCATCTGAGACGTGATTGTGATGGTTTCGTGAAATTAGTGTTGACTAACGGCCCTAAAGTTGTCGATAATATATGGTTGCGCTGTCTCTGGTTTGTGTGTTACTAATTTTACTGGCTGTGATGATCGGAATAAAACAATGTTGTTGTCTTGGCGTGGGAACATGTTTTGATAGATTGCAGCCACTGACGATGACCAAGTCTGAGCCAAAATATTATTATCCTATATATTTACAGAGAGTGGTAATAAATAGAGAACTTTATGTTCTTATGATTACTAGCCAAAATTTATGATCTGTGATGAATTTGCAATGGCAACAACTCAATGAATCCAAGCCATGGTTTTTTAATTGGGATTTGGAAACACTTTTGACCTCGGTTACTTTGTTGTTGTGATGATACACCGAACTGGTGTTGGTTGTCCTGGCTTGACAATCATTTCTGGTTTGCAGCCGCAACCTACCATCGGTTCTGAGCCAACTTGTCATTTCTGGTTATTTTTGGTATTTAGTAGCACCCGACAAAACCGGTCATTCGACGCGCAACGCGTGTCGCTGATAAACACTAGTTTCTATCTATAAACATAAAATTGATCGATTGTTACATAAATTTTCAGTTTAAAATACAGTTAAAAGATTTTTAAATTTTTTTGAGGGGCTCTAAAATTTGGGGTCTTAAAAAATAGTTTTTTCTCAAAATGGTGTTCTCGCAAAACTTATTTACCAAAAAGGTGTTGTTTTAAAAATATTTATCAAAATAGTTTTTTTCTGATAAAATCCAATTAAATCTCATTTGCTAGTTTTTCTCTCTTCATTATATTGGGTAACTTCAATTTATTTAATAAATATTTGTTTAAATATTTTATAATTATCTTTTTTATGTTGTTTTAAGTTTTTATAATTATAATTATCAATATTATGTTATTTTTTCTTTATATTTATCATGTCGAAAGTGGATTATGAAGTTAAAGGATTCTAAACACAATATTTTTTATAACTTAAAGTTTTCATTTTCAAAAGTATTTTCTAATGGAAACGCTTTTTATTGTTTTTTTTATTTTTTTCAAATATAGAAATTTTAACATGTTTGTTTTTTAAAGATTACCATGTTTATGTTTTACTTTTAGTAAACATGTTTTTTACAAGCTTACTAATATGTAACAATAACTGATTCCCTAAACTCAATCATGCATTTAAAAATTTAAAAATTTCTATCATTTTCAAAACACATAATCTGTCCTTTTATTTTGAAACTTTAAATACAAATTAATTTGAAAATAAGTTAAAAACGAGAAAATATTGGCGTAAAAACGTAAAACCACACGCGTATGTTGTGGCGTGTTGGGATTAAGATAAGAAAATAAAGAAAAAAAGTGGACACAACTTGTAAAACTTAGATACAACTTATAATGCGTAAATAAGTTGATAACTAATAACACACACACACAGACACATATATATACATATATATATATATACTAATATGTTAAATTGTTAAATATATAAGTATTATTGAGGGTACAACCTTAGAAGCATAAAGTACAATCACAATACACCAACCAATTTGATAATTAGTATTATATTAATTAGTTTAAATCATCAAAGTGTAAACACTAAACTAGGGTTGTTCACGAGCCGAGCCGAACCGAGCGGATCTTTGCTCGTGTTTGGCTCGTTTCCAAATCGAACCGAGCCGATCGGCTCGTTTACAATCGAGCGGAAAATCGAACGAGTATTTTCGAGCATTAAATTTTCGAGCGAACGTCGAGCGAGCGCAAACGAGCGGCAAATAATTTGTACAACTCAACTATCTTGTGTCTCATACAATTTATACTGCAGCGAATAAAATTTAATGACTTAAAAATCAGCCACATTTCATTACATAATACTTTCATGGATGAAACACGTTGTGGCTGACGATGAAGCTAGCTAAGTCTGTAGCCGATAAGGCGGAGAGCATATTGCAGATAATGGTAACGGTGAAAGTGAGATGATCGAAAAAATATCTTTTAACGGCTTAGGATTTCACTTTTATATTAAGTGTATAATTTTTTATTAGGTTGATTGATCAAATATGCATAAATATAATTATATATTTGTATATGATGGGTCAAATCTACTAGAGCACTACGTATAAACTATATATACATATTAATTCGATCCGAACCGAACCGAGCGGACCTTTGCTCGTGCTTGGCTCGTTTACAAACCGATCTGAGCCGATCGGCTCGTTTACAACCGAGTAAAAATTCGAACGAGCATTTTTCGAACAAATTCCGAACGAACGTCGAGCGAGCGTCGAGCGGTTTGGACAGCTCTACACTAAACCATCATAAACCTATTTATCAATTTAATTAATCGATCGTAATGCTAGCAAAAATACTTTTCTTAAAAATAGACTGATTCATAAAAAACAAAATACAAAGCATAAATGGGAAAGTTTTAACAACAAAAAAATATCATCATTTTTGTTTCAGACTTCATTTAAAAACATTTGTGTTAACAAATAAAAATATGATAACTTAGAAATTAGTTTTGGAAAGAGAACCGATTTAAAAGGAAAAAAAAGGAAAACACAAGTATAAAAAGTTAAGATAATATTATTGTATGTTTATCTTAAAATCAATAAAAAAACTCTTTTATTAAATAATGAAAAAATGAATGAATTGAAGTTTTAAAATAATTAAAACATATAAATATGATAATTATAATTATATAAACTGAAAACATTATAAACATGATAGTTACAAAATATTTAAATTAATAATTATTAATGATTTTAAGTTACCAATATAATTAAAAGAGAGAAACTAATAATGAGATTTAATTAAATTTAACACCATTTTGATAAATATTTTTAGAGCAATACCTAATTGGTAAATAAGTTTTACAATAACACTCCTTTGGTAAAAATAAATCCGTTAAAGATGGTCAAATAACTCTTATAGCACCATAACAAGGTGCCACCAATTTATTAAACTTGCGCTTATGCCTGAATTAATTATCAAGGGGTAGTTAGAATTTTGATTTCTAGGTAAAGGTGAAGTATTCATTATATGTAAATATTGAGAGGTCATGGGTTCAATTCTTAATATGAGCAAAATATTCAAAGTTGAGCAAGGGGTTTTTATCATTAATGGGTTTTCTCCTGATGAGTTGGGGGTGTGATCACAATCGGGATACGAATAGATGGGTCCGATTAAAATAACACATATCTTTCAAAGCAGGATCTCACATTTGTCGTTCAAAAAAATTAGAATTTTGATAGTGCGACCAGTAGGGTGCATACTTTTGAGGTCAAAAGACCATACTTTTGTTGTATGTAGCTCTACAAACTCGTACATGTATCATGTACGTTAGCATTTGTATTGTAGACGACTAGTATCTTTTTATGCATATACTAAGTATATCGAACTTCACCAAATTCCTTATATAGTTAGATCTATGTTGCTTGTCGGGTCTCAAGTTATTCATTGTATCCAAATGGAGGGATTCAAAATTCTTGAAATCAAATTTCAATTCCAAATTTAATAAACGAATTAGTATATGATTCGAATTTTTAAAATCCAGGTCGTTCGGTTCAAAATTCATATGTTTGAATTTGATTCGAAAACCATATTAAGAATACCATTTGGAAAAAAGACCGATTCGAAAATTCAAGGTTCGAATTTCATGTCTTTCGATTGCGTATATTAGTTTCCTTCTGTTCTTGTTCTCAAGTTTTATAGCATGAATATTTAATGATAAAACATGACAGTAGTTATCTACAAATCAATATTGTTTGATCGTTATAAAAAGAGTCATACATTAACATCTTTCATGTTGTCACTAAACATTAGTTATTGCTATTTCAGAAAAACAACAATTGCAATTTAAGGCGAATATGATGTTGAACGACCAACACACTCGGACAATGATCGGTTTGTTAACATATTTTGTGGGTTTATTTAATTAGTTGTTTGGAAATATGCACTAAAAGTCACTTTCAAAAAGTTTGACCGATAACTAAAATTATGGCCTCACATGGTTTCGTACAAGTCGGATGAGTAATAAAACAAGGCATTAATCTAAGATTTAAGTGTAAATATAGATGTATATCATAATATTAGATTTAGTAACTGATGCATAAAAAATTATTTAATTACAAAGTGACTATAAGTAATAAAACAATTATATCAACTTTTTAAAATGTTTTATTTCAAAACAAAGCGTTTTAAAATTTTAGTTATTATAACTTTAAGTTTTAGTTTTTTTTGGGTAAATTTCATTCAAAAACAACCGCAAGCGTCCTCAAAGAAGGACCCCCGGGCCAAAAACCGACAATTACATCATGTCTAACGGATATTTACACCAATCAACCCAAAGTAAGCTCTTAATCTTAGATCTATGTTTAAACCAAAAGTACGAAGTCATCTTGATACTCTCAACTACTTCAATCGCCCGCCGCCATTTGCCTTTGAAAATACGATCGTTACGCTCAATCCAAATGGCCCACATAACAACATGAATAATACCACGAAGAATATACTTGGCTGATTTAGAGAAAGGCTGAGAACTAGTGATCTGCAACAAATCCGCAACATCAAAATAATCATAGCCTCATAGGTTGCAAACGACACCACGCCTCCACTCTGTTCCAAACCACAGCGGTAAAAAAACAACCTATGAATAAATGCGTATTCGTCTCGATATCCAAATCACACAACTCGCAACAATGGTTTTGCAAGATCAACCCACGTTTAAACAGTTCCACTTTGGTCGGCAATCGGTTAATAAAGGATCTCCACACCAACAATTTACATTTCATAGGGGTCCACGCCTTCCAATGCATCTTAACTTGATTGGAAGGATTCGAGGCAGCAGCGAGAAGTTTTATAACGCTGGAAACAGAGAATTCTCCAGTAGAACAAGCTTTCCATTTCCATTTATCCACACTAGGGGTGTTCAAAAAATCCGATATCCGATAATATCCGAAATCCGATAATATCCGAAATCCGATCCGTACCCGAATCCAAATAAATCGATCCGAATCATTATTCGGATATTCAGATCGGATGTCATCCGAATCCGAATTCCTTATTCGGATTTCGGATCGGATTTCGGATATCAAAATTTTTTATTCGGGTTATTCGGATTATTCGGATATCCGATTAATTCGAATAAGACTTCAACTATGTTTTTAGCCCAATACTCATTACTCAACTATATATTATGTTTTCAACTTAATACACAAGAATCTTTGCACATTATAGTCATAATCCTAAATAATTATACAATAATCGACCACCGTTCTAAATTAGAGATTCTAATATTCGGATTCTATACAATTGTCTATTATGTTCTAAATTTTGAAAATTTTTATACAGGTCAAATTTTATTTTTTTAGTTTTATATCTTTTATTATGATTTCTAACTTATAAAATGGAAAGAATAACAAATTAGCCAAAAAATAATATAGAGAAAAAAAAGAAAAAAATTGTTATTTGGTTTATTCGGATTATTCGGATAAATTCGGATTATTCGGATGTATCCGAATCCGATCCGAATTGAATTCGAATAGATTCGGATCGGATAGACAAATCCTTATTCGGATCGGATCGGATTTTGGATAGGGTCCTGAAATTTTCAAATCCGAATAATCCGATCCGAATAATCCGAACAATCCGTTATCCTATCCGATGAACACCCCTAATCCACACCACCTTTCCAATCAAACTCATAAATGGCCTCCATAATGTTAAATAGTCAGCAACTTTCAGTTTTAGTTAATTTAGATTTATAAATATGTTACTTTTTAAAAACACCAAATATTAAAATATTTCGTATTTAAAAAAACTATATTTTAGATAAATTCTAATTTTATAAAAATTTGTTTCTTTATAAATAACATTAATAAAAAAGAACTCTTTCTTAATTTATTAAAAATTATTTTTAGTTTATAAATAAATTAATTAATATTATTAGTAATTATAGTAACTATTAAAATATGAGAGAAAATGATAAAAATTTGAAATATTGAGAAATGTGACATTGTCACGTGTGCTTTTTAATATTTCTACTCTAATAATATGGTAAATAGAAGAGACGCATGATATCATCATATTAATTCTCATCAATTTTTTTATTTCTCTCTTATTAAATATTATATATAATATACTATTATAGCATTATTTGATTATTTTAGTTCTAAAATAGTATTATAAATAAATTAAAAAGATATTATTTTATTAGTGCTATTTCTAAAGAAAAATTATTTATAAAATAAGAAATATTTTTAAAACATAAACTTTTTTAAAGTTAGAAAATATTTTAAAGCTGGGTTTTTAAAAAGTAAAATTATTATAAACCAAAATAATGAAAAATTGAAAGTTAACATTTTCATTCTATTTAACATTTTATTTATACAATCTGTATAATATACGGGCAACTGAAGCTAGTACTATTATATTAGAGTATAAAAATAAAGATTTCGTATAAAGGAAATTTAATATTCTAATTCATACAAGTATATAACATGCCCTACTTTGAAAATACAAACCGGTCTGAACTTATTAAAATATAGATTTAAAAAATTTGTAAACCAAAGTATGTATTTATGTGGCTCCGTTAAACAACTACATCATGTTATTTAATTTTTTTATCCAAATAACATTTTAATCAAGTCGTTGTATATAAAAGTCACATAAATAAAAACACAGTTCTATATTTGTAGTTCTTAAATGTGTTGTTAGAAACTAGGACTGTGTTTTCTAAACATGATCCTTATTTATTACAATTTTCCGAAACCTAAAATAAGAAAATTTATTGAAATATACTATTTTTTTTTCATTACCATTCTCAGATACACAAATAAACAGACACAAGCGAGTACACAACAAGGCATTCCCCTCACTAACTATCTTCCCTATCATATATAGAGTATCGTTAAACATTGTTTTTCTTATAACTAAATCAGTATCGAACTATGAATGATATTATTATAGAAAAATGGAGGAAAGAAGATAAGAGAAGGGGGTTCACTAGAATTCCACCATGTATCGTGTACGTAATGACACTTAACAAAATAAACATGACGGTGTAGATGTCGGGACTAAATTGGTGCATGTGAAATTATTTTGGACCAAAAATGTTATTTTGAAACTTATGGTCTGCATTCGTATTTTCCATTTACGCACGTGCATGACTAAAATTGGCGTATTCTTTAATCATGTTTAAATTTGCATGTTAATCGCCTATTTGGTTGGTATAGTCACCACTTTTGGTGACATAAAATACATACATTTTTTTCTAAAGAACTTTAGTAACAACTTTTATTAAACGCTTAAGTACTTTACAATTGACTATTAACAATCAAACTAGAAACAACAATGTTTAATTTTTTTTTTCTAGAACAACTCTTAGATTAATAAGTGTCAATCATGCATATATATTTGCATTTTGTAGAATTCGTCACTCTATCTTTTAGATGGAGTGACAACACATTACCACTACAAAGTCCCGTTATAAAAAGAAGTTATGGTATAAGTTATAGAGGTCCAATCTCTCGTGTTTAACATGATACTAACAAACCCTGATAATGTTTAAATAAACAATTACATAAATTACCAACACACAATTTGTTAACTAGTTTATAACTATTAACATATGCATATCTAGAAAATTTTCATTGACGATGTTTGTTTATTTTCTATTATGAAATACAATTATTTCTTGAAATAAACTACAAGTAGCCAAAATGCATACAATTATTCCTTGAAACTTTTAATAACAAATTTTAATAATAAGTTAACTACTTTACACTCGACAATATTAATAATAAACTATAAACAACAATGTTGCATACCTATAATGCTAAAAAGGATTATGGTATAACAGTTAACAGAACCCCACGAGTTGTTAACTATAACTATATATGTTTGCGCATACATACATACATACATACATACATACATATATATATATATATATATATTTATATTTATCAACAATGTTTATTTAGACCCACTCATGAATAATATTTTTCATCTCATTGCTATTCTAATTCTAATTAACATAAAAAAACAGTTATGTAATCAAAGCTAATAAAAGTGTTTTCATACTATCATAAAAAGAGGTAAAGGCACTATTATTATTAACTCTTTTCCTAATAATTATTATCCCATTTTACCGATTCAATTAATCAAGTTGCTAACAGAAGACCCAAAAGTTATATATATAATTTTCTTAAATTATGTCAGTATAATATGTATGAACCTAAATCCACGCCTCAAATAACATAAACTACGCCCAACTAAAATAAATTTAACTATTTATATTAGCAAATGTTTAAATAATTTTTTAAAAAAATGCTTCATCTCATTGCTACACTAATTCCAATAAAAAAACAATTATGTAACCAAAACTAACAAAACTGTTAAATAATATCATAAAAAGGTAAAAGTAACACTTTTTCTTAACTTTTTTTTCTATTTATTATTATCATCATCCTATTTTACCAATTCAATGTTTGATAATATAAACCTACGAGTCAACCCAAATCACACCTCTCTTAATTCCACCCTCACACCATCTCTGTGAATCTAATCTCAACGGTTTTCCTGTTAACCACCATCCACTTTAATTGTTTATAAATACCCCATCACCCCTCTTCACATTAACCACAAACACTCTCACCACTCGATCCGTACATCTCTCTCTCCATCAATACCTACTTGCAGCCATAGCCATGGGCACACGAGCTCCAACGGATCAACATTACGCCGATAACAACAGCAACAGCGATAAGGTTCGTCTCTCGATCTCCGTTTTCGCTCGATATACAATCTATTTCATCGTCTCTCGTTGAATTAACGTAGTTTGGTTGACTTTTAGACGTTTGTGAAATTGTGTTTTCACTTTTGAATTTTAATTTAATAATTTATCGTTCGATCGGTTGATTGATCTGTGTGATTGAGAAAAGGCGATCGAACGATTGTTTGTTGTTCGAGATCTGTGTTTATGTGTCTGTGTTCATGATGAGCCATGAGTTCAGTTGTGAGATCCGAATCGTCTCCAAAAGTTTAGGAGGTTAGTTTTGAATTTTAACTCAAAGATGATATTTTAAAGAGGGGGGTAAAGTGAATATAATCTGTAAGCATGAGGACCAAAGAGGTACAAATTCAATCTGCATGGCTTTATAATAAAAGAGAAAATCGTCATTTGGGATGATTGTGTAATATTGATAAAATACCTTTATTGGCCATGATAAGATAATGTTTAAGACTTGAGGTTTGAAAAAAGTTGTGTGGTTGTGAAGAAAATATAGTAATTTGAATCTCACTTCTCATTTAGTTTCTTCTTTGACATTTTGAAGGGAGGGTGTTGTGAGTCAAATATCGAGTCTGACAAATTTGTATTTAATAATGATCAGAGGACAAATGTTGTTTATTTCCTTCAGATTGATTGGAGTTTGTGTCCCATAAATAAACAATAGTTTGATTTAAAAGTAGACTTTTTAGAGTATGTGTTAGGCATGTTGTTATTGTTGGAATCAAATTTTTTTGTATTAAATTAGGATGATAAATGATTATATTAATATTTCCCTGAACTTGCTAAATATCATGGTTTGCTAAACTATTCATATAAGTTTATCTCTATTATTTTAAAAAATAATTTTTTAAGAGATATATGTCACTCTTTTATGTATTCTTAGTCTTATTCTCGCCTATATCTCCTATTAATTGTACAAATCACGCTAGCTTTTTACTTTTATTTTTATCTTTTTTGGTTTTACTTCTCCCTCCTGTTAAACAATTATAATTTCTATAGATATTTATCAACTGTCGTTCAAGAAAAAAAAGTTATTTATCAACCAATTAAAGAAGTCAATTCTTTATGCTATAAAAGCTTTTAAGATGTTATAACCAACATTAATCATATAAGATCAGTTGTGAGATCCGAATCGTCTCCAAAAGTTTAGGAGGTTAGCGTACGTTTGTGAATTTGTGTTTTCACTTTTGAATTTCGAATAATTGATTGATCGATTGATCCGCGTGATTGAGAAGACGTAATTTAACAATTATTTGTTGCTCGAGATCTGTGTTTATGTCTACGTGTTCATGAGCCATGAGTTCAGTTGTGAGATACGAATCGTCTCCAAAAGTTTAGGATGTTAGTTTTAATTAAAAGATGATATTTTAAAGAGGGGGTAAACTGAATAAAATCTGCAAGTATGAGGACCAAAGAGGTACAAATTCAATCTGCATGGCTTTATAATAAAAGAGAAAAACGTCATTTGAGTATAGTTGTGTTATATTGATAAAATACCTTGATTGGCCATGATAAGATAATGTCAAGACTTAAGGTTTGAAAAGTCGTATGGTTGTGAGGAAAATATAGTAATTTGAATCTCACATCTCGTTTGGTTGCCTTCTTTGACATTTTGAAGCGAGGGTGTCATGGGTCAATTACGGAGTCTGATAAATTTGTATTTATTTAATGATTAGAGGACAAATGCTGTTTGTTTTCATCAATTGATTAGAGTTCAGTTCCCAATGGTTCGATTTAAAAGTAGATTTTAAAACTTATGTGCCATGTTATTATCGATGGGTTCAAAAAATTTAATAGAACAATCGCATTAAATTAGGATGACAAATATATAATCATGGTTTGCTAAACTATTCATAATAAGTTTATCACCAGTATTTTAAA
Source organism: Flaveria linearis (assembly GCA_024085815.1). Classification (NCBI taxonomy): domain Eukaryota; kingdom Viridiplantae; phylum Streptophyta; class Magnoliopsida; order Asterales; family Asteraceae; genus Flaveria; species Flaveria linearis. The sequence continues at coordinate 80,028,394 of CM044006.1, forward strand.
AATTAATTTTTTAAAAAAATACGCGCCACTCTTTTATTTATTCTCGGATTCTCGTCTCTCTCCTACTAGCTGTACAAATTACTCTAACTTTTTATTTCTATTTTTTATTGTTTTACGTCTCTCTGTTATTAAATAATTATGGTTTCTATGATCCTTTATATAAAAAGTTTTTTATTTTGAAAAAAGTTAGTTTTATTTTTAAATATAAATATTTATTACTAGGTATATAATATATGGTGGATATTTTGAGGGCTAATAACATATTGACATGGACATAAGTGAGGTTTCAAACATCATTACAAACAAATTAAAAAGAGCTTCAAATCCATAGGACTCCAACCCTTAATGGACACCAAACACAAGTTTTCAAAAATTATTGGATCAATAGAGCTTCAAATATTAATTAATCACTACACTTAATTTAAAGAAACTTTAGTGAAATGATTTAAAAGAAAGTTTTGAGTTGGCGCTTGTCATAATTTTAGATATCCTATGCTTATCAATGTTTTCAGAACCGGATCGGACGTTGAACCGGACGCCTTACTGGTTTGGTGGTCGGACCGGTTGAACTGGATTTAATTATCTATATATATGTAATTAAATATAAGTAATTTATATATGGTTTATATATGTATTTTATAGTTATATGTAAAATTTAACTATATTTGTATATCCAACGTACTAGTTTATGATTTACCCATTAAAATAAAACAAAATACCAAAACCGGTCCTAACCGGTCCGGTTTCCCGGTCCGACCAGCGGTTCGGGACGAACCGACTGGTTCGACCACTAAAAAACGATCCATATCAGACCGGACCGACCACCGGACCGATCCCCGGTCGAACCGGCCGGTCCGATCCGGTCTCCAAAACATTGATTCTTATTTTTCCTGCCTCTCTCCTATTGAATATTTACATTTAACTACCATTTATATTATTTAACTATTTTTTAGATTAAAATAGTTTTTTAATAAATTAACTAAGAAAGAGGTCTTTTTATAAATGCAATATCTAAAGAAATAATTTTTTATATAACATAAATAATTTTTCTTAAATATCAAACCTTTTTAAAAATAAATTTTAAAAGCAGTGTTTTTAGAAGATAAAATTTTTATGAACCATAATAATTAAAATTCAGAGTTATAATATTTTTTTTTATAAACTGATATATTCTTAAAACGTTTTGATTTCTAAAAAGAATGTTTCAATTTTTTAATAAAAAAACTAAAATATAAAAGTTTAAAGAAAATTATGTCAGTATTTCATTATTATAGTTATTACTTATAGGTAATTTTAATCATCTTTTTATCTCAAAATATGGTTTTATAATTAATAATTTTTCGTTACTATTATTTAATATTTTATTTATTCAACTCGTGTGATACAGGTGATAGTTAATAGTAACCTAGTAGTCTAATACAATGAAGTATAAATCCTTCTATTAGATAATAACAAAATATTATGCTAGACATAGTAATAAAAGTGCATGAGCATTTAGTTACACGAGGGTTTCACCTCTTTAGATTCATCTGTAGATATTTATCGACTCATTTAAAAAAAAGAGATATTTACCAACCATTAAAGAAGTCAATTCTTTATGCTATAAAAGCTTTCACATGTTATGCAAATCCTTTATAGAACACGGCTTACATTATATGATGTTAAACTTTTTGAATGTATGATCTGTCATCAAACGTCTATTACCGCAATTTATTATCAAACTTTTTGAATGTATGATTTGTCATCAAACGTCTATATATTACGACAATTTATTATCAAACGTCCGTTAAAGTTTGTTTCAACTTCATTAACGGATACAACAACATAGAATCATTTTAGCTCAATACAAAACACTTGCTATATTTTAGATTTCTAATTCCATTACTTATTGTGAATTTATGATATTAATCATTAATTTATCTATCTATATTAATAAAAGAAGTTTTTTGTACACCACTTGTTACAATTCTAGAGCTTCTAAATTTAATTTTCTTCTGATAAATGTCACATTAACTACAAATGATATTATTTAATTCTTTTCATATTAAAAATATTTTTATTAAATTAAAAAGAGAGATCTTTTTACAAATGAAATTTGCAAAGAAATTATTTTTATGAAATAAGAAATTTTTTAAAAGAAATATCAAACTTTTAAAAAACTCAATAGATTTTAAAACCTGTAGTTTTAAAAAAATAAAATTATTATAAAACAAAAATAATCAAATTTCTAAGTTAAAATAAAGAAATTAATAAAGTGAAACTTTTTTAAAAACGTTTTGTCTTGAAACAATTTGTTTAAAAACCAACTTAAAAAAAAATAAACAAAAGTTCAAAAAATCATATCATCATTCTATCACGCGTACGTAATGTCAATTATATTTTATATGAAAAGATCATTTTAAAATTCATTAATTTTTATTAATAATTTTTTAATATTTTATTTATTTAACTCCTGTAATACACAATATACTAACCTAGTTTATAATATGTATAACAGATTGATAACAGAACTGAAAGAGAGAAACAAATAGACGAATGGCTTCCGATCACTTCCTCAAGGAATGCAAAATGGTGGTACTCGGCTTTTCACAATGTTACCGCCCTTGTTGGGGCTGGAATTCTTGGTCTTCCATATGCACTAGCACATCTTGGATGGTCCGTTCTCCATTCTCACCATATATCTTTTTCCCCTTTCTATTTTTCGTTTATTTGCACTAAAGAATTACGGTTTGAAGCTTCAAACCCATAATCGTTATTTCGGTTTTAGTTTCTTTATAATCAATTGGTTTCGGTTAAAGCAGTTTGATTAATTTGGTTATTGGGAAAGATGGTTTAGTTGAATTGGTTAACCTCTGATTATATTTGAAGGAAAAAAGGACAAATTTAGCAAACGTGTTAATATATAAAGAAGCATGGTGGAACTAATATGTTGTTTGAAAATATATAGCGAAACTTTTAGGATATGTAACACGTATATTTTTGCAAAAGAAATTAAAAGTTTTTTTAAAGGTGGTTCGGTTGTTAAAACAGTCATAATAGTGTCATCGGTTTCTAAGTTAATTTAATGTGTGTATATTAGTTGTGTTAAGAACATCATATCATATATTCATATTTACTAATCACATATTGAATAAATATTTCATCTGTTGCTTGTAATGTACAGAAATACGATGTGCTGAGGTATTTCATGGTAATAATGTTGTTTTTTTGTTTATTTAATGTTGTTTTAATGTACAGAAATAGGATGTGCCGAGGTATTTCATGGTAATAATGTCGTTTTTTTTTTGTTTATCAATTAACTGAATAGAGTACATATTTCATCTGCTGTTTGTAATGTACAGAAATACGATGTGCTGAGGTATTTCATGGTAATAATGTTGTTTCTTATTGTTTATTTAATTAAATAGAGTAACTAGTTTTAGTTTCTTTATATTTAATGCTTTAGAAATTATATGATATTATGAAGTTTAGAGAAGAATTATTTGAGTTTTAACTTTAAGAAAGATATTTTTATAGATAAATCGTCAAAGAAACTTTGCACTTACAATCAATACAAAATTTTGTTTTCAAATGCAAAAACATGTGAGAATTCAGTCTCTAAACTTCTAGTGGGGATGATGAAGTTTATGTCTCTATATTCATGCAAGTAAAATGTATATAAGCATCAACATCTTGATAACAATTTACGAATATATTTTATTTGATGTAATGCATTTTTTAAGATGTATCGGTTTGCACTTATAATGACCAAAGTTCTTGAATTTTAGGGGTCCTGGATTAACGGTACTCTTCGGCTCATGGATTATAACTCTATTCACATTATGGCAAATGGTTGAGATGCATGAACTCGTACCCGGAAAACGATTTGATCGATACCATGAACTAGGCCAGCACGCGTTCGGGGAAAAACTTGGTCTAATCATAATAATTCCACAACAGTTGATTGTTCAAGTTGGTTGCGACATCGTGTATATGGTCACCGGAGGTAAATCACTCAAGAAAATTCATGATTTGGTTTGTAAAGAGCATTGCAAGAACATTAGGCTCACCTACTTCATCATGATCTTTGCTTCTGTCCAATTTTTCCTTTCCCATTGTCCCAATTTCAACTCCATCAGTGTTGTGTCATTGGCTGCGGCAATCATGTCCGTCAGGTACGTTACAAGTACCATTGGGCTGCAAATTAGTCAGGGTGAGCTCTGATCAACGACTTAAAAGCTCAATAAAACCTAGACTCCTTTGCAGCCCTAAGGTTTAAATATATAATAGTGCTAATTGTATATTACATGGTGTGTAAAGGGCTTCATAAGAACTTGAGTTGTGATTTACAAAGTTGGTATTATACATTTAAAAAAAATTGAAACATATATTTATTTATAAGTAAATGGGTGGAAATAACAATTGTAACCACACTCTATATCTTTTAAGTAAGGTGTCTCAACTTATTTTAGGGCCTAAAACATAATTCAAACTTCTAATTTTTTTTGGATAAAAACTCTTCTAGCTAACAACCATTCTTCTTCACCACACTAACAGCTGTAAACTTTTAGTTTATAGCTTATGAAGTTAAAAAATTATATTATACACGCATATATGTGTATATTTATATCTAATAATATAATATAAAAATAATAAATTACAAAAAAAGAAATCCCTAAAAACAGTAGGGCATGACATAATTGCCTAAAATCAGAACACATAAGGTCATGTCTTCAAGGGAATGATTTAGTGGTAAGCATTTGATTCTCTCAAAATTCTAAGTTCGAATTCAACTTAACTCTTTAAAGCCTAACTATCACATGCGAGCTACATTTAACGTGATTCTCGCGACTATAGACAAAACTACACTTTATGTGTAAACCAGTGTTACAAATAGAACTTACAAATTAACACAACTCTTATGTTGTAGCTACTCTACAATCGCATGGGCGGCTTCAGTGAAGAAGGGTGTGCAACCAAACGTAGATTATGGTTTCAAACCCGAGTCCACGGCAGGGACAGTATTGAGCTTCTTTAATGGATTGGGTACAATGGCTTTTGCTTACGCCGCCCACAATGTAGTGATGGAAATTCAAGCCACCATTCCTTCAACACCGGAAAAGCCCTCAAAGGGCCCGATGTGGAAGGGAGTGGTGGTTGCATACATAGTGGTGGGAATGTGCTACTTTCCTGTTGCCATTATCGGGTATTGGATATTCGGAAACAACGTCTCAGATAACATCCTACTCAGTTTAGAGAAGCCAGCATGGCTCATTGCATTAGCAAATATATTTGTGATTGTTCATGTTATGGAAGCTATCAGGTTTGTATTCTATATCTTCACTCTATTGGTGGTAAAGTGTATGTTTTAAGATAAGTCTAAATGAGTTTGGATTAATAGAGGGGTCTTTTCATATGAAAATGGATCGTGTAGGATTGGCCTTAAGTGTTACTTTTTAAGTTTTTTTATTCTTTTATAATCACATAATGTAATTGCAAGAATATCATCAAGTATTCTTTTAATTATTTAAGTTCCTGTGTTTTTCATACTTTTTTTATTTTTTTATTATATATTACCAATCAGTTTTTGTTTTTCTATATCTAGCAGTAAAGGCTATTACTAAAAGTATTACTTTTTTTAGGTTTTTGCGATGCCAGTGTTTGATATGTTGGAAACCTTTTTGGTGAAGAAATTGAAGTTCACTCCTAGCTTTATGCTTCGCTTCGTCGCTAGGAACATATATGTTGGTAAGAGTCCTTAATTTGTTGCCTTTGGAACGCACCCACTCACTTTTAATGTATTTTTATAGCTAAAACGGGCTTTAAAACCACTATACTTGTTTTGTTTTAAAGGAGGCTTTAATAAATTTATAATTGCCTAAGTGACATTTTAACTAAATATACAACTGCACATTGTCTAAGAGAAAATATATTCTAACGATCATTTCATCGTTTTAACTTACTAAATTATTGTTTTGTTGCAGCATTGACAATGATTATTGGCATTTGCCTCCCATTTTTCGGTGGGCTTCTAGGGTTTTTTGGAGGATTTGCCTTTGCCCCAACAACATATTTTGTAAGCAATTTCAACACTCTTTTACGTGCCATGAATTTATTTGAGTTGTATTTTAACTTTAAGTAATCAAACAGTAAACTAATAAAATGAAAATAGTCTAGAAAGAAACAAGTTAATAGGTAAATTCTGTCAAAGTGTATTTCTAGCACAAAACAACTTATTAGATTATGTGTACAAAAGTGTTTCAGATCAATTTGATTTGACTCGTGTTGTCCTGCAGTGGCAGGACCATAGGATCAAAGGTGTACACTGACTCGTGACTGAAATTTATTGGATCTTTTTATAAAATCAAATTTAAAAAAAAAAATAAGTTGAACCCTCTATTGATAGTCGGTAAAGAAGATAATGTTATTATTTATAGTTCCGTCATAGTTGACTTGTTACATTCTTCTAACTTTGATCTTAATGGTTCAGCTACCTTGCGTCATATGGCTTATAATTTATAAACCAAGGGCATGGAGTTTAACTTGGATAATTAACTGGGTATGTAACTACATCATCATAGCCCCAAACACATCATTTAATTTGATGTTTGATAATCTTTCCACTAACACCACGGTTTTGTGTTTGTAGATATGCATTATATTGGGGGTTGTTTTGATGGTGGTATCACCTATAGGAGGACTAAGGCAGATCATTCTGGATTCCAAAAAGTATGAAACCTTTAGTTGAATTTGAGATCTAAGTACATCACACGGGCTAAGGTTTCGTACAAATTTTAAACATGTCGAAGTAGCTTGTGGTGATATGATCTCTTTATTTATTTTTTATGTCAATCTACAATGTTGTTTAGATTATAATTTGTGGGATTTAAACCGTTAGGTTTTGCTTGTTTCTACTTAAGTTATTCGGGGGCATCTAGGGTTTTATGCCAAGTATATCGTGTTAGTTACTGATTGCATAAACAACCATTAATGATTGTAGCACTTAGTACTCGTTAAACCGAGTTGGTGTTTTCATCAATAAATTTGATCGTGAAATAGAAAAGAATTTCACAATTAGTGTGTTTACATCAATAATAATTGCATTTGTTGCTTAATCAACAAAAGAAAATAAAAAGAACTAGAGAAGTTACTAAGCGTGCATTGGACAAAAGGGAAACATTTGACACTTCAATAACAGAAGATTCCAATTTTGTTTCTTTTGTAGATAATAATCGATCATCATGCGTAATTTAAACAAATCATTGTTATTAAGATCATCAATAGCAAGTTAGCAACCACAATTTCATCATCGTCAGCTTTAATCTCCATTTAAATCATGTTCCCTCATAAAATCAATAAGGTTATCATGCGGATTATCAAGATGGACTTCCAAATCATTATTCTTTCCTTGAATATAACAACCTACATTCAATTAAAAAAGGGGGGGGGGTCTAATATCAATCTATTAAGCTTCGTAGACATAGAGCCTGTTTTCTTGGTAAAAACAAAATTCTGTCAAATAAAGAAGTAAAGCCTTTCTCTCTTTTATAATACCAACCGGAGACCCTCTCTCTCTACAGAACCGACCCTTTGTCTCCCCATAAAACCGGGTGTAGAGAGGAAGCTGGTCATCCATTACTCCAACGACCGGAGTGCCAGCCACCGGTAGTAACCATTCCTCTCTCTATAAACCATCCACCCTCTCTCTTTATACAAAACCAAAAGCAATACAAAGAGCATGCAATCTTCTATCTCTAAAACACCTTTTGATACTAACCATATGCATAATCAAACTATACACATATGATTAATAGTTATACAAAAAATAACCGTAATCTATAGTTGAATAATATAGGTATAATAAGGGATGTGGCTGGTTAGGTTGGTTATCAACTACCAAGATAATTAGCAAATCATACTTTACTAGATGGTTGCTTGTTCTAAATATTCATATTTTTGAGTTTTTTATATGTATAAAACTTTTCATTTCTACGCGATAATCACGAGACTTAAATCAGGAGGCGGACTCAATATGTATAAAAGTTTCTGTTAAATACGCATCAATTTTTATTTATGCTAAAAGGGGGCGACCCCCTTTGGGCCCCTTAAAAGCTTCACCATCGCACCTATGGTTGGTTTTGAGCTTTTTATTCTAAACTAGTTGGTTTCTCCCCCGCGCTTCGTGGCAGGTTGAACCGATACCTGGGTAAGGGGCTGTTGTACAGCCTCTTAATCAGCCTCTTAATGGTTCAGATGTTGAATGGTTCAGCACTTAATGGTTCAGACTGTTTGTTTTGCGAGCAAATGTCTGAATGGATAAGACATTTGCCTCTGAATGGTTAAGCATTATACTAATACTGAATGGTTAAGAGGTATAATGCTGAATTGTTAAGACCTCTTATTAGAATTGGTCAGACATTTGCCTTTGAATAGTTAAGCAATACACTGGCTCTTAATGGTTCAGACCTCTTAATGATTCAGCACTTAATGGTTCAGACCTCTTATTGGTTTAGCACTTAATCATTCAGATACTGTCAAACAGCCCCTAAGTCGGGAAAAGGCTCAGAAATACTTGTTTGTTGTGACTGCAAACTAACCGTTTACCATGCCATAACAACAATGTCAAAGGCCATTTTTTTATCGTCATCGCCTATCATCCATATTTATAGAAGAGTGACTACAAATAGAATCATTGCCAAAACCAAAGACTGTCCATCATTGCATAATCAACTGAATATACCGATACCAAGTAAGACATAATCGTGACCATCATCGTGCTATTCGGTCTAAGATGAAGCCGTCTCCATCATCATCGACGTTAGATGTAACACTCAGAATAAAGAATATGTTGTGGCTGCATTCGTAACGAATGCCACGCCGCATGACATGCACTATTTTCGACATCAACATGTCACTGCTACCGCACACATCACCTCCCGAAACCTAGGTTCACAACAAACCAGTAACCAATACCCAGAAACCAAAAAGACTACCTATTCCATCTCAGATGTGTTACAATCATCATCATCAACCCCACTGTCAATATCCCCCCAACAATCACTCAAGCCAACAAACAACCAAAGAACAGTAGTACACATTTACAACCACCTTTTAGCATGTCTCGGATGAGCATGCGCTCAACATCATGCACCCGAATCCAGGCCTCAGATGAACAACAGTTCAACATCATCGACCACTTATAAACAATAATCGACAATAGCAATCGTAAACAAATGAGTAGCAATCAGGGACAAATTAAGGTCTGACCTCATCAAAATCATAAAACAACCCAAAAGATCCATCTCAGATGAATAGGTACTCATCGTTATCAAGTAACCCACATAAGAAAATCAACATAACATGAAAAACCATTTGATTGAAATGAAACCCAAAAACATTTGTCAACAACAGCAAACTTCATCGGCTCTACCAACACACCCACCACCGCCGACCTCCGCCTCCAGCAACACAGCCACCACCGCCTCCAATAACACAACCACCACCACCGACCGCCGCCTCCAGCAACATAGCCACCACCGCCGACCTCGGCCTCCACTAACGCAGCCACCACCACCGACCTCCGCCTCCACCAACGCAACCACCACCGCCGACCTCCGCCTCCCCGACCTCTGCCTCCACTAACACACCACCACCGTCGACCTCCGCCTCCACCAAGAAATCCACCACCCCCAATTTGGGTTTTAGGGTTCGGTTTTAGTGCGAAAGGGGTGAGAAAGTCCGGTGGGTGGTCGATGTTTATTTCAGGGAGAAGGTCCGATGGATGTGTGGTGGCGGCAGAGGTGGAGCGATGGTGGAGGTGGGTGGTGGTGTGACAATGGAGATGGCAGGGTGTTGGTGGCAGGAGGTGGTGGGTGGGATAGAGATGGAAGAGGGGTGGTGATGGTGGGTTAAACGGAGCTGTAGGGAAAATGGAAATACCAAAATTACCCCCAACTGTTCACCCCCAAAATACTATTCATCAGAACTTGGTTTTTTCATATTATGTAATTCTTGACTCGTTGACTTGTTTGACCGCCAACTTACGTGGGTTAATATACCTTAAAGGGCATTTGTACATTTTCCATTCCTAAAGTAAATAATTAGATATTCACTCAAGTCAAAAATTCAATTGAATATTTTTTCTTTGTAAAACATATATATGACATGTTACCTATTTATTAAAATATTTATTGAAAAAGTATCTTACCGTATTTTACAATGTTATTTTTACATATTTTTTTTCTAAGACCGTCAACTACAATTTTCTTTAAGTTTGATTATTCTATACAAAAAAAATAATAATAAAATTACATCTTTAAATACAAAAGTTTAACATTAATTTCAAAACAACAATCACCTATAATCAAAGTTATATCTCTATACAAAACACAATTGTTAAAGTTTTAAACAAGTATAACATCGAGGCATCAATAAGTAAACATTCCTTACTAAAAATAATATAAAATAGTCATTAATAGGTTAATTTTAATAAAATAGATAAATATGTAATATATGTGTTTTAGGATAAAAAAAATATAATTGATTTTTTGGTTTGTAAAAACATGTAATTTATGCTCTTAGAAACATTTTTTTTGTAAAATTCCCATATTTAAAAGTCTTCAAGTACACTCCTGCATGTTACACTCATTTAGTTAGGTGATTTTTATCATCCAGGTTCCACATAACCCAATTGTGGTCATTGTTCTATCACAAATGACTTATATTATGTGTTCACTTAAAGTGTGTTTATACCTTTAGGCCTCGTTTGGTTTAGTGAACTCTCAAAAATTAGAATTGAAATTAAAAAAAATTCATTTAAAATCTCATTTGGTTGGTCAACAGATATATTGAAATTCATATTTTTTTCATTTACTCATGGAATGTTGAACAGTCAGCTAGAACTTCTAATATTAACATTACAATTTCACTAAAAGAGTTATCAAACAAACACATTATAAAATTTAACAAGATTACATTTTAATTACAATTTTAATTTCTTCGCAAAACATTATGAGAACCAAAAGTACCTTAGTATTTGGCTTGTTTGGTTTGTGTTATGCCTTTTTAGATAAAACCAAAAACTGAATCGAAACCGGGTGGTTTCAGAACTCAAATTTTATCGATTTTTTCTGTTTTCAACCGAATAACTTGAATATTTATTTATATTATTTATATTTTATAATTATTAATGTTTCTTAACCTTTCTTTTATTGTATTGGGTTGAGGTAGATAAGATTATGCTAAATTTGTAAATGGACTAGGCTAAATAACACTCTTTGTTATTCGGTTCATTTAGTGTAAGTGTATAACTAAAATCAAAAGGTTTAAAACCAAAAATAAAATTACTGATTTAGTTTTGGTTTCAAACTGAATTGAAGATCAAATTTGTAATTTGTACGGTTCTATTTGGTTTTGATTTGACTCGGTTTTAAACCAAATATAGAACACTCCTAGTTCATTTTACCCTACTTCACTAAACTCAATGTAGTTAAAATCACCAAAGAATCCTTGAATATAAATTTTAAAACTCTTAGAGATACATTGTTATACACTTACACTATTACATTTTGACTTGGTGAATAGTTTAAAATTATCATTAGTACATTTAGTCTTTGCCATTCATTGATTGGGTGTGAGTTTTCTTCGTCTTTTAATGTTTTAATGATTTATAGTTGAGCCTCATGTTCCTGTTAGATTGTGTGCTCTAGAAGCTTTTGGAGTCTTCATACACACTTCCATTTCGGCTTTCGAGCCTAGACCCTAGAACTCGATGATGGAGCCCTGGTGGGTGGCGTAGAGGGTGACCGACGGCTAACCCATTTACTCATGCCTCCAACTGATGGTTCCTTGCTCGGTATGCTTTGAATTTTCTAGGGTCTTGCAGCTCATCCAATGCCAAGGGCGGACTTAGCTTGAACAGACCGGAGTCATCAGACTTAGCTTGTATTGTTTTTCAACATTTGTTGTTTGACGACAAAACATAAAAAACCCAACTTTCATCAATCAGATAAAGTAACTTTCTAGTTGGGAGTTAAAGATCGATCAATGTCTGATGAGTATGTGCATAAGCCAATGCTCTTTCTTTATGCATAGCATCCTCGTGTTTGCTTTGCAAACTAGTTTTAGTGTCTTTTTTGAATTAAGCTCGATTTTACTCTCTGAGGCTTGACAAGAATAATCATTTCCCTCTAAAAGACTAAACATCATTTTACCTTCAAAAGTTTCATAATTTGTTTCAATTCCTGTTTGAAAATATAATTAGTTGTTTCATAAATCGGGAAAGGAAGTTGGCAGAGAAAGACGGTTGCAAAGGTTGACATGGGATCTTGTAATATAACCATATTTCAAGGCTGGTTGTTATCTTTTATAAGTCACAAAACTGATACTATAATCTATGCATAACATACTTATACTTTGTTGCTTTGAAGATCGGCAAATCATTGTTCCTGTACTTGTGTGTTAAATAAAGTGGTAATTTGTTTCTAATTTACGTAACTTACAATATTAGACAATGTGTTGTGAAATGTGATAGTAATTAGGAAAAAATGCAAAAAACGATGCCATCTAGGCAGTAACTAGGCGCCATGTGGGATGTGTGGTTATCACCCTTTATATAGGTGAAGGTGTATAGTGGGTAGAGTGAGAGTGGTCATGATCATGATTATTTGAATAATACTTTGACATTGTATGTTTTTTATTTAACTAGTTAAAATCCGGTCACGCGTTGTGCGAAATTAATTTTCGCTCACATTGTACATGTACTAACGTTCAAGAATCGAAAAAAAAAACACAAAACTCGGAAAGAAACACGAACACAAAAGCTAATACCTATGCTTTAAACAAAAAGCCAACAAAATATAGTAGGTTCTCAGATAACGGCACTATTATCATCATTGAACATGCTAACATCATAAAACAGCCAACGGGTTCTTAGATGCTGGTATTATATCACTTTGTGAACTGACACAACCAACCAGGTTAGGCTTGTTCCCTGCCAACGACACTACCATATCACTTTGTTAACAGACCATCAAAGACGATATGCGGCTCAGAAACACTAGTTGGTTGTGGCTGCACACCGAAAATAGCTGCCAAGCCAGTGCAACCAGAAACAATTTCAAAATACCATCACGACCACAGAACAACCAAAACAATAATAGATTAATAAACTGAATGAACTGTGACAAAAGCAAGATATGTAATTACGGATTTAGAGGCTCAGGGATGGTGGTTCATTGTGGTTGCAAAGACTCATTTACCACCCAGAACAATGAACATAACATCCTTTTCGTTTTTTTCATTGTCTAATCCATATTCACACGACAACAGAGATATCAAACTACACATAGTGGCTCAACAATAAAGGAAGTAACCAACAACAAAAGTCTCAGATGAGTTTGCACTCGTCGTCATCGACTAGAACATACAAATAATACATGCATTCAACCAGCCCAGGACCGTTGATCATTCTGCCATCGGACAGCTTCGGCGCCACCCACGGACCGTTGGACAACCTCGGTCGACGTTGCAAACCCACCACCCTGGTCTCGGAGGCACTCGACCTCCACCCTGCTCCAAACACAAAAAACACGAATCGGAAAGATTAAGGTAGGGGTTGAAGATCAGACACCTCAAACGAAAGTCTTAAATGAAGTTTACCTATCATCACCAACATGCGCGACCACCTAGGGTTTTTAATCAGAAACATAAATCAGCGACTTAGATGAGTAGTCACACATCGTCATCGACTAATCAGAGCCCCATAGGCCATAAGGCCTTGGTAGGCCAGAAAAAGCCCCGCAGAAGCGACGCTCAACCTTTGGTCGGCTTGCGGATGGCCCCCGAAACCACCCGTCGTGCATCGACACAACGGAGGCCCACCATCCACCTATGACAACGGCAGAAAGCATGCGGCGGTAGTGGGCGTCCTTCCATCCCCCTCTCGGCCACAATGGGCTATATAGAGCCACACATCGACACAAACACGAAGGAGAGGAAGAGTGACAAGAGAAGTCCGGCGACCCCCAACACACCCACACCGCCACCACCGAACATCTGCTCAAGTTTAAAGACAAAGCACGATACCCGAGCACCCACAATGCCACCACCTAACATCTGTTCACTTATCAAGACCACGAACGCTGCCCGAGAAGAAAGAGAAATACCAAAAAAGCCCTCGAAACACTGTTCATCGAAGTGCTTTTTTCATACATAGGATAATAACTTAATTTGAAATTAAATTTAACAAAATAAAGTATTAAACATAAAAACTAAACACCAATGTTTTTAGACAATATAAAAATAAAAGTAAACAATAAAAAATGATACTAATAGTTATATCGTGGACGATATCATCTCGCCACAAAGACGAAGTCGATGACGATGAAGAGCACAGCATTTTTGTAACAAATATTTTGGTATTATTTTTAAGTGAAAGTGATGGAGAGAAAAATCATAGTAAGAATAGTAGATATATAAAATTCTGAAAAATAATTATTTTCTTAAATTTTGACCACCAACGTTCAAATTTGATGTCATTCACAAGCGTAACAACTATCGTGCCAACCACCTTCACACCTACTCAGGGGCCCTCCATTGCGGTATTCGCTTAACACCCCTACCTACATGGCATGGCTTCGCGCCGGGGTACCCTTAGAACACTCACATCCCGTTTCTTATTTTCATTCTTATAATTGCACTAAAAATAACTACTTTTTCTCTCTCATTTTAATTAAATAATATATTTTTATACTTTTTTCATTACCTTTTATCTCTCCTCCACTCACAACCACTTTTAAAATATTAAAAAATTTACAGATAAACAGTAACATTTTCGCTCTAATCCACTAACAACCACTTAAACCATTCCGTATGATTTAAGAACTCATATTCACAAATTAAAAAATGAGTTGTGAATGCTCTTATATAAATTAAAACAAAGCAAAGAAAAAAAATCTTTTATCACCTTTTTTATTTTATTTTTTTATTTCATACCAATTCTCCCGCTACATGATACCATCTTTTTTCTCTTCATCGTGAATTCTCCCGCCACACCCTTTCTCTTAACCCTTCAACTTGACCCAAAGACAAGAAATTGGCGCCAAATTCAATTGGGTAAAATAGATTCAAATCCCTAAGTTAAGGGTTTCAAAAGCGCTCCAATTGTTAATTCTTACAAGTGGTATGTTTTTTTTTCTCTAATTCAAACTAGCGTTCAAGCTCTCATCTTTTGATTTCAATTGTCCAAGTAAGTAACAACGGATTCATCGTGTATTTGCTTGTTTGCTGCTGGATCATATGAACCTGTTTTTCTGGATCGCTTAATGTTTTTATCATCTTGTTACTGCTAGTTGATTTTGGATCTGGGAGTATTTCTTTAGTTCGATCTGTAATTAGGTTGTTCTGTAATGTTTTGATCATCTTATAGCATCGGAAACTGTCTCTTGTTCTTTGATATTGTCATGGTGAGGTTCACAGATTTGGCGTGTTGACCTATTTGATGAAACAAATAGCACCCACCAGGTGTTTGATGAATTGTCACAAAGAAAAGTAGGTGTTATTTACATGGTGGGATTAGAAATGAAGATGTAATAACTGCATATCTTATTTAACTAATGCATCCAGTTCATGGGGATTTAGTTAATCAGTAGTAAATCTGCTCGAACGAAACTATTGAGTGTGGGAAGTCATTTACCCTGTAAGTTTTGCACCGTGTATGACCACTTTATGTTTGTTCAACAACTGTAATTTAGAAAAGTTTTCAGTTTCCTGAAGATGAAATGTTTTTATATAAATTCAGTTGTGGGGTTTGGAGATCATGCATGCTTGCCATCTCACTCTGTCTAAGCTTTTGTAAGTTGATATTTCTTTTAGTTTACATTTTATGCGTCGTTTTGGACTTTTGGTTAACATTACATTTTAGTTGAACTGAGGAATCACTAGAGCTCTCAAATCAACTTTGATTTTTCAACTTGTTTACACCATTCATGGAACTTTTGTGTGAAAGACATAGGAAACTAAACAACATGGTAAAACTTTCTTCTTGCACCCAATAATGCAATCTTAGTAATTCCCTTGTATGGTAGACTAATAAGAGACTCTTGGTTTAAACTTTTTAAGTTATTTAGAGTAAAGCCCACCTGCTTGAGAGCTTTCTGATTTTTTTCCTTTCTCATAAAACCCTATGTTTTCGTACTTCTTCAAATTTATTGATCAAGGCTCCTTATGTTGTTCTCAAAGTAAATGGTAGCCCACAACTTTTGCAGCTTTAGCTAAACAAAAAACTCTCTTGATGTAGAAATTTTGGAGCTGCAGCTGCACAAAGATCATCAAACATCCGGCTTTCAATTAAGTGTTCTTCCAGAAGAGTTCACATGGAAAACAATCACCACAGTGATGCAAGAGGTGCTCTTATTGTTCTTGAAGGTTTGGATCGAAGTGGGAAGACCTCACAGTCTGGTAGACTTGTCTCATACTTAAATGATCTTGGGTATCCAGTAGAATCATGGCGGTTTCCTGATAGAGATACTGCCGTGGGAAAGATGATTTCAGCATATCTTTCCAATCAATCTCAGTTGGATGACCGCACAATTCATCTTCTTTTTAGTGCAAATCGTTGGGAGAAAAGGTAGGTTAGGCCCTGCTCTTCATGTCTTCTTACATGTAAACTATGTAAGTTAAAAGAGCTCCAGGCCTTTCTAGGCACTCAGTGAGATGAAGCCTAAGCGTCTCAGATAATTGTTATGGTTAGTTGGATGAGAACATATTCAAAATGAAACCGAAAAATTAGAAAACGAAGCAATGGGTGGTGATCTGGTTTTGGTCTGCCTAAAACTGTTTTGCTCGTACCAAGCATGAATCAAATAAATATTTCCATTTATTTACAATTGGAAGTTAAAATCTTAAACATCATAATGATACATTCTTAAACCAACTTGGCTCCAGTTTGGAACCTAGAACCAATATTTACAAAAGCCTTGAACTGATAACTGAATTAAAAAACTGTTTCATTGTGCGGTACCCAGTACCTGAAATCCAAAGTTATCTATCAACTCTACTAAGTTACTATTGTCATCAACTTCTACTTCAATGTATTTGCATACTGCTTGCACGTTAAAAAACATGTAAAACCTTAATTTTTTATTTTAATTTTTGAACAGATATGATTATTTGTTATGTTCATGTTCTTATAGACCATTTTACCCATTATATTCAGATCATTGATGGAGGCTAAGCTAAAAAGTGGCACTTCCTTGATTGTTGACCGTTATTCTTATTCAGGGGTGGCTTTTTCATCCGCCAAAGGTTTAAATATTGAATGGTGTAAGGTGAGTATCATGCTTTCATCCCCTTTTTTTAATCAGCTAGTGATATTTGTAAAAACACATTTGTTATTATGGTGCAGGCTCCAGAGGTGGGACTGCTGGCACCTGATTTGGTGGTGTACCTTGACATACCTCCAGAAGTAATTATTCTTTGTTCTTGTATATAAACTTTTCAATAACATATCTCTCTTTAACTTATTATTTCATCAACTGACAATTTTCGTAGAAAGCTGCTGAAAGAGGTGGTTATGGAGGTGAGAGATATGAGAAGCTGGAGTTTCAGAAGAATGTTGCTCAGTATTATAAGAAACTTAGTGATGCATCATGGAAGGTAATTAACTTGTTTTGAAAACCTTTTTGTTTTGCCACAAAATAGGGGTGTTTGGCATTGTGTTTTTAAGTTAAATTTTAAGACAAAAAAATAATAATAATGATAATGAAAACAGTTTCTAGTGTTTGGGTATGGTGAAACTAATTTTGATGACATGATTATATAAGCAATTTTGTATAATGAGATTAGGAGTAGCTGCGACGAAACTTATAGGTCTCAGCTTACATGTTAATCCTCAAATGACTGCAAAACGCTCAAGCAACCAATTATTTGATCGTTACAACTTCAAACATTAGAATCACATCTAAACATTATCCCCATAGTTTTTTTTGTTAGAACAGAATCTGATTCTGGTTATATCATATTCACTTTCTAAAGACAATGCCAAACACTCCCTTAATAATAAATTCGGAGTCCTTAATTGTTGCTGATTTGTATCTAATGCTATTTTTGTGATCCCATTACAGATAATAGATGCATGCCAACCTATGGAAGATGTTGAAAAACAACTCAAAGAGATTGTGTTGGATTGTGTAAAGTCTTGCCAAAATGGTAAATCAGTTTCTGAGCTATGGTTGTCTTGATTTTAGACGCTGGTGTATGGAGATGGCTGAATAATCATGTCACTAAAGTTACTTCGCGTTGTCAATTTTAGTTATGGCATATGCTTTTTATTAAATTATGTGTCGTATACGTTTTATCCATTTACATTATAAACATTACATTATATATAGTGTGGAGTGTATTATGAAATATTATCATAAAAGTGAATGACCACTTTTGTCAAACTTATGGTCTTATGGATGAATCCACTATACCACTTGTCTACCAAATACATTATGTTGTCTAGTAATTGATTGTATTTTGTACTATAAATACCCTCACAATGTGAAGAAGAAATTGTACCTTGTATACACTCTTACATAAGTTATACAAATCTTAACTTCTCTCATTTTTAAAGTTCTTCAATTATCTCATAATATTGTTGTAATCATAGTTATATTATAACACGTTAGCAGCACGAGACTCTAATCTCGTAATCAAGAAGGTTAATCAAGCACAAAGACATCCAATTTAAGCAAGGTAAGCAATTCATTAACAAAGATCAATAATATACATTAAAATATAATTGCTATAATATAATACAAATGACATATTATGGATACTTTTTGGGACTACTAACCATTTAACTTTTAATTATGCAACTAATATTTTTAATTTATGTCATCTAACTCTTATTATATAACTAACATTTCCTTTGACGTTATCTAACTTTTATTTATGTTAACTAACATTTAATTATGCTTACTAACATTTTATTTTATGTTATCTAACTTTATTTATGGCAACTAACATTTAGTTTTATGCTTACTAACATTTTAATTTATATCTAACTTTTATTTATGTTAACTAACATTTAATTATGCTTATTAAAATCTTCGCTACCTAACCTTTGTTATATACATAACTTTTTACACCAAAGTTGTTTATTTTACTTTACTTACAAAATTGTTTATATGTATATTACCGTTGTAAAACGATTATAAAATGGTAATACAACTATTGTTAAAGGTTACCATTTTACTACTATAAATTACCAATTGTCAACTTATTTCATGTACATTTATTCTTCTCAAACAACTCAAGAAATTTTTTCAAGGATGGCTCACCCAGTTTTTATATTAGTTACTATAATGCTTATAATATTGCCTTTCTCCATTTTTAATCTTCCATTTGAAAACATTAAAATTTTCTTGTTCTTTTATTTGTTTCTAACACTACCAATGTATTTTGCCTCAATTTTCATGACTATATAAATTCTAATATTTACATTATATATGTCTAGCTATAAAATGTCAAATATTGCCAAGATCGAATTTCTGGCTCTTGACATCACTGGAGAAAATTATATGCCATGGACAGCACATGTCAAGAGGCATCTCAAATCAATGGGTGTCTTGGAAACAATCCGAGAGGGCAATGAATGCTCGGAACAAGACAAAGCGAAAGCTGATGTCTTTCTTCATAAACATATTGACAATATGCTACAATTTGAATACTCAAATTGTGATGACCCATGTGTTTTGTGGAAAGATATACAAAGCAGATTTGACCATCAAAGGGAAGTCTTGCTTCCCGCTGCTAGAGATGAATGGAACAATCTCAGGTTCCAAGATTTCAAAAAAGTGAATGATTACACCTCTGCTTTATTTAGAATATGCTCAACACTTCGTTTTTGTGGGCAGACTGTAACTGAGGAGGATATGTTGGAGAAAACTTTCTCCACATTTCATGCATCCAACATAAACTTGCAACAACAATATCCGATTGCAAAAGTTTAAAAGATATTCTGATCTAAATTCATTCCTCCTAGAAGCAGAGAAAAACAACGAGCTATTAATGAAAAACCATCAGGCTCGTCCCACTGGATCATTAGCAATACCAGAAGCAAATATTGCTCATAACAATGATCATAAAAATTCTGAGCGTAAACGGGAACAAAGTCGTGGACAAGGCCATGGGCGAGGCCGTGGTCGTGGGCATTCTAATAAAAATCATTTAAGTGGTCGCAATCACTCTCATAAATGGAACAACAATTATAACCGTGGTCGGGGTCGTGCTCGTGCTCGTGGTCGTAGCCAAAGAGCTAACCATTATTACTCTCCATAAAATAACAATTATAGCCAGCAAAACAAGTTCAAAAATAAAGCTGGTACGTCCCAAAATTATGGTGATTCATGTTTTAGATGTGGAAGCACAAACCACTGGGCGAAAACATGTCGTACACCTTCACATTTATGTGAGCTATATCAAGAGTCTCTAAAAGAAAAAGAGAAGGAGACAAATTATGTGGGCGAATTTGATAATGTGACCACTGAGTTGAATAACTCAGATTTCTACAATGACTCGGAACCATGAATTGAAATGTTGCTAAAATTATAACTATGTATTTCCTTATATTAAGTTATGTTTTAACTATGTTTAATGGATTTTTTTTGTAATATATTTTGTTGTTGAACTTTGTGTGTTTAATATATAAACTTATTATTTATGTATTTTATATTTGAAGATTAAAATAAATTTCACGGAAGCCCAAGGTCAAACAAATAATGGAGATTTATGCATAGCAGATAGTGGTGCCACACATACAATTCTTAAATCTCATCAATATTTTTATGAATTAAAACCATCTAAGGGAAACATCGATACAATATCAGGCCCTTCAAATTTGATAGAAGGTGTGGGAAAGACAAATTTAGAATTACTAAATGGTACAAAGTTTTTAATAGAGAATGCTCTATTTTCCCCAAAAGCAACAAGAAACTTGTTGGGTTTCAAAAATATATCATAATGGATATGATACTCAGTCAAGGACTGTGAAAAATGAAAAGTATTTACATATTATGGAGAACAATCACATATCGGAAAAACTGCCAATGCTTCGTTCTGGTTTACATTATACATATATAAACGTGCCTCAAGCACATATGGCAGTGAAAGAAAAACATTGCAATCCTGGTATATTAAACTTATGGCATGACGGATTAGGTCATCCAGGATCTACAATGATGAAAAGGATAATTGAAAATACACACGGTCATCCGTTGAAGGATAAAAGGATCCCCCAAATCAATAAAATGCCTCTATGTACATCTTGTTCTCTTGGAAAACTAATTACAAGACCTTCACCATCAAAGGTTGAAAAAGAATCACCTATGTTTCTTGAAAGAATTCAAGGTGATATATGTGGACCAATCCATCCACCATGTGGACCATTTAGATATTTCATGGTCCTAATAGATGCATCTAGTAGATGGTCTCATGTCTTTTTATTATCAACTCGTAATGTAGCCTTCGCAAAGTTTCTAGCTCAAATTATTAAATTATGAGCACATTTCCCTGATTATACTATCAAAAAGGTAAGACTTGATAATACGGGTGAATTCACATCACATGCTTTTAATGATTATTGCATGTCGGTTGGAATTGTTGTCGAACACCCAGTTGCTCATGTACATACACAAAATGGTTTAGCTGAATCGATAATTAAACGTCTTCAGCTAATTGCTAGACCATTAATAATGAGAACAAAACTCCCGGTGTCAATTTGGGGCCATGCAATATTACATGCTGGATCATTGATACGTATGAGACCAAGTGCAAATCACAAATACTCCCCTATACAACTTGTATCTGGCCAGGAGCCAAACATTTCCCATCTTAGAATTTTTGGATGTGCAGTATATGTTCCGATTGCACCACCACAACGCATAAAAATGGGACCTCAAAGAAGGTTGGGAATATATGTTGGATATGAAACAGCTTCTATCATAAGATATCTTGAACCTTTAACCGGGGATGTCTTTACAGCACGTTTTGCTGATTGTCAATTTAATGAAGCATTTTTTCCTACATTAGGGGAGAAAATAAAAACAAACATAAGGATGTATCATGGTGTGAATCTTTATTGTTATATCTTGATCCTAGAACAAAACAATGTGAGACAGAGGTTCAAAAGATAATGCATCTACAAGAAATTGCAAATCAATTGCCTGATGCATTTACTGATACAAAAAGAGTAACAAAATCACATATACCAGCTGTAAATGCACCAGCTCGAGTTGAGATTCCAAATAAACAAATTGATGAAAATATGCCTCATGAATCTCAGAGACAACTGAAACGTGGGAGACCAATCGGTTCAAAGGATAAAAATCCTCGAAAAAGAAAAGGATATGAAAAGGAAACCGACCATAAAGAAAATGATTCTCGAAAGATAGTAAAATCCCTTCCCGAGAAGGAAATGAATGATATAAACAAAGAGATGTCTATAAATTATGGTCATACACATATATTATGAAACCGAGATGAAATGGAAAATATTGATGAAATATTTGCTTACTCTATAGCAAGTGACGTCATGGGTGGTGATGATGATCCCGAACCCAAATCTGTTATTGATTGTCAAAATCGACCTGATTGGGATAAATGGAAAGATGCTATGCAAGCTGAATTAAATTCACTCAACAAAAGGGAAGTTTTTGGGCCTATTGTTATTACACCTAAGGCAATGAAGCCTATAGGGTATAAATGGGTTTTTGTGAGAAATTGAAATGAGAAAAATGAAGTTACGAGATATAAAGCTAGACTGGTAGCTCAAGGTTTTTCTCAAAGGCCAGGTATTGATTATGAGGAAACATATTCTCCTGTTATGGACGCAATTACTTTCAGATATTTAATCAGCTTGACGGTTTCTAAGAAGTTGCAAATGCGTCTTATGGATGTTGTTACTGCTTATTTGTATGGATCACTTGATAACAACATCTATATGAAAATTCCAGAGGGGTATAAAGTACCTGAAGCGTTAAGTTCAAAACCCAAAGAAATGTATTCAATCAAATTACAAAGATCTTTATACGGGTTGAAACAATCTGGAAGGATGTGGTACAATCGTTTGAGTGATTTTTTGATAAACAAAGGGTATACAAATAATTCTATATGTCCATGCGTCTTTATTAAGAAGACAACCTCAGGATATGTAATAATAGCCGTATATGTCGATGATCTGAATATAATTGGGACGCATAAAGAAATTCATGAAGCGGTTGTCCTTTTGAATTTGAAATGAAGGACCTCGGAAAAACCAAATATTGTCTTGGTTTGCAGATTGAACATACGAGTAATGGAATACTCATACATCAATCAAATTATACTGAAAAGCTCTTAAAACGCTTCAACATGGACAAAGCAAATCCTTTGAGCACACCAATGGTTGTTAGATCACTCAACATTGATAAGGATCCATTTCGCCCTTGCGAAGATGATGAAGAGGTTCTTGGTCCAGAGATACCATACCTCAGTGCAATTGGAGCTCTTATGTATCTTACTAACTGTACAAGACCTGACATTTCATTTGCAGTTAATTTACTAGCAAGATTTAGTTCATCCCCTACAAGAAGACATTGGAATGGGATCAAGCATATTCTTCGATACCTTCGAGGAACTGTTGATTTAGGATTATTTTATTCTAATGATTCAAACGAAGGATTGGTTGGTTATGCAGACGCAGGTTATTTATCAGACCCTCATAAGGCAAGATCTCAAACTGGATACGTATTCCTGAATGGAGGAACTGCAATTTCATGGCGTTCCCAGAAACAAACACTTGTTGCAACATCATCAAATCATGCTAAAATTATTGCATTACATGAAGCTTCTAGAGAATGTATATGGCTAAGATCAATGACACAACTTATACTAACCTCTTGTGGACTAGAGAAAGATAGAAATCCAACTCCAATTTACGAAGATAATGCAGCTTGTATCTCACAAATGAAAGAAGGGTATATCAAAAGTGACAGAACAAAGCACATACCGCCAAGATTCTTTTCATACACTCAAGATCTTATTAAAGAAAATCAAGTTGAAATGAGATATGTCCAATCAAGCAACAATTCAGCAGATATTTTTACAAAGGCACTCCCTACAACAATTTTCAGGAAACACGTTTATGATATTGGTATGCGACATGTACACAAGGGATCATGCCTTACAAATGATAACTTAAGGGGGAGCTATACACTGCACTCTTTTTCCCTTCGCTAAAGCTTTTTCCCACTGGGTTTTTCTTTAGCAAGGTTTTTAACGAGGCAATATTACAAAGCTAAACTTTGAAGTTTGAAAAGTGTCATTCAAGGGGGGGTATTATGAAATATTATCATAAAAGTGAATGACCACTTTTGTCAAACTTATGGTCTTATGGATGAATCCACTATACCACTTGTCTACCAAATACATTATCTTGTCTAGTAATTGATTACATTTTGTACTATAAATACCCTCACAATGTGAAGAAGAAATTATACTTTGTATACACTCTTACATAAGTTATACAAATCTTAACTTCTCTCCTTTCTAAAGTTCTTCAATTATAACTTATAATATTGTTGTAATCATAGTTATATTATAACAGAGTGTTCTTTTTTATAATAATAGAATGTTAAAAGCTTTGAGAATCGCATTAACCCATATTGTTTATTATATAAATCTATTACAATGCATATTGAAATCTATGTGGGTGTGTATGCATAGAAAAGGTACGTATTATACTAGATTTTAAGTAAAGAACGTAAGAACAACATAATGTATTTAAATGTAGAGTTTGATATATAAATAGGCATAGAAAATGTTTATGTGATTCTCATAGTTTTTTTTTTACTTAAATATGGTTTTGTGAAAAGAAAAAAGTTTAAATACAAATGGTATTTTTTCTACAAAGTGTGAGAAGACACAATGAGTCAAAAAAAGACACAAAAAATTATATCTCACAATTAAAATCGAATTTCAAAAAACTAATTCGGAGCTTTTGTTCCCTTAATCGTCCTCACTAAGAAAAAAAATAAACGAAAAAATAAAAAAAATAAAAAATAAACGTTTTTTTATTGTGTCATTTATGAAAAACACAATGACTTCATTGTGTTATTATGAAAGACACAATGACGTCATTATGTCAATATAAAAGATACAATAACGTCATTGTGTCATATAATAACACAATGAAAAGAAATTTTTTTTTCTGAAAGAGGACAACGATATGAACAAAGGCTCCGAAGTGTTTTTTTAAAATTCGATTTAGATTGTGAGATATAAATTTTTTTGTGACTTTTTTAGTCTCATTATGTCTTCTCACACTTTGTAACAAAAATACACTTTGTATAATAACCTTGTGAAAAATTTCTCTTTATATGTATGTATGTGAGCAGAGAGATATATATTACCCATTCATGAAAAAAGCAGTCTCATGAACAGTAACTCAAGAGCTGTTTCGGTATTTCCTCTCTTATCTGTTACTGTGCTGGCCTTTAAACACCATCAGATTTTAGGTGTTGGCGGTGTGGGTTTGTTGGTGGTCGCCGGGGTTCCAATGGCGATGGTGCCAGCTGCGTCTTCACCGTCTTCGCTTATCTTTGGCGGAGGATGTGGGTTCTGGTGCCGCCTCGATTTTCGCCCGTGATACGGTTGTTGTCGCGGTGGCTCTGTCGCCGGATGTGGCGAAAACACAAGTGGGTTTTTAGGGTTTTGTGGTGGTCGCCGACCGTACCAAGGGTCAGTCTCTCGAAAGCGTCGACAACGGTTGTTGTGGCGTTGGATTGTCGCAGCTTCGGTTGTTGTGGCGGTGGCTCTGTTGCCGTTTCGCCTCCCCTCTGTGGTTGAGGCGGTGCAGGCAGCGGCTGTCGACGGCTCAGTCACCGATCAACGTCACCGTCGTCGTCGGTGCTGTGGCGGTACCAGAGACTTGGTGGTTGTGTCTCGGCATGACTGCCGGTGGCCTTTGAGTTGGCCGGTGTCCTTTGAATTGGCCGTGAAGGAGATTCATATGTCCGTGCTACAATTCGATGATGACGACGGCTGTTCGTCTGAGATCCCTATCCTCATGTTCGATTTTGAAGTTTATGTGAAGGAAGTTCATATGTCGGTGCAATGGTTCATAGAGCCTTAGGGTTCCCTTTATTTGGTCTTTCTGCCCAAATCAGCACATTGTTATCGACGATGATGCTCATATTATGTATTCATCTGAGATATTTCGTTTAGTTTATTAATTTACGACAACGATGATATGTATAAACCGACAGGTTCTTTGGCGTGGCAGCCATTTTCAGTCTGCAGCCGGGACAGGTCATGGCTTTACCAGTTGTTGTCTTTTGGCTATGATGATGAAAACTTATGTCTGAGCCTCGGCTTTAACGCTATCGTACGAATCTGGGCTAGTAGTTAACTTTTGACTATGACGACAAAAACCTACGCCCGAGGCTCAATTTCAATGTTCTCATAAGACGCGCAACGCGCGTCAGGCTTTTCCGGTTGCTTTATAGCTGTTGAAATTAACTTTTTGTATAAAGATTGGTCGTGGGCGATGACGATTAGCGAATGACCATTGACATTGTTGTTTTGGCGTGGTAAACAGTGAGTTTGCAGCCGCAACAAACTGGAATTTCCGAGCCTTCTTTTAAGTTATTTAAATGTCGATTCAACCCCGCCGCGAAGCGCGGGGGAAAAATAACCAGTTTAATACAAAGTCCATTTTAAGTATAATTATGAAAATCATGTAATCATTTCTACGTAGTTTAGCTAGGACAATTTCACGGGGAAGATGATTGTAAAATTGTCACACCCTAACCTTGACGGCGGAATCGTTGAGATGTGAGGATTAAGATTGTTCACAGCCACATAACGCTATATTTAATGTAAATATTCAAATTAATAGTTTCAAAAGGAATTACAAACATAATTCTCAAATATGCAATAAGTTCCAACATGACATAACATTTTATTTATTTAACTAGGTCCACGTCCTAGTTTTATTGCAAGCTTCAAAAGACCACTTTAAACTTGAGGGTTACCTGAAACATGATAAAATTAAAAGGTCAACTAAAAATAGTTGGTGAGTTTCCAAGGTTTTCATACATAATATGAAAAGATTACAAGTAGCAATTCATGTCATAGGTTATAAGCTAGTAAGGTTATAGAATACATATCTTTACAATCAAATCTCGACTTGATTACAAGTATATAAGATTGACTAAGTGTATTTGGTTCCCTAGTGCACAAGCATACGGCTCCTAGGAGTCGGCAATACATCGACTTTAGCACCAAATAGGCTTGTCAGGCCCAAAGATCTAAGACGTCGCCAGGCTAGCAATAGTTAATGATTGTAACAAACTATGTATATCATATAATCACTTACATCACACAAATAACCATGAAAAAATATAAAGATGAATTGCAAGTGCTTTACAAGTCTCAAACGTTTATAAGTGTATGATATATAAGTATCATGTTTCACCCCAAAATGGTGTGAAATAAAGTAAAAAGGGGCAAGGAAAACTCACATTGATGTAGGCATTACAAGATGATATAAAAGGTTAAACAATGATCCAAAATATCCATTACAAGCACCTAAATATATAATTTACGAGATAAAGATTAAGGTTAATAATATAATTAACGTTCTAACAATAGTTTGGCTTTCAATAGTTTTAAGGTTTTTAATAAGTAATAAGTTTATAATGTAATTATTTACATTTTTAGTTCATTAAAAGAATTATGTAAGTAATTATTTTAGAATTAACTTTAAGTATAAACTATTGATATGATTCACTATTAATCAAGCTTTATAATCATTTAAAATTAATAAGAATAACGTTTTGATTAATAATAAATTATTAATTTAAACCTTTAGTTAGTATATTTCATATAAAAATATAATATTTATAAATAATTTATGAAATTATAAATTATATAATTTCTACAATTATCATGACAAAACCTTAATTAATATAATGTCCAATACTATTATAAAGATTTATTGTTTCAAGTCCAATAATTATTTATTTATTTTTAAATGAAACAATTTAAATATAAAGGTTAGATATACATTTAAAAATAACATTTGGATCAAATATTTTATTATTTATTATTTGAATAAGAATTTAATAAGCTAAAACAAGAAATAATCCAATTGTAATGTTTTGTTAAGATAAACAAATTTTAAAGTCTATTTTATAAATTATTTAACTAGTTATATTATTTGTTTTAATAAAATAGAATAAAATGTTAAGATATTATAAGAAATAAATTTTCAGAAATTTGTTTGATGTTTTAAAAAAATATTTAAAGTTTATAAAAATTATTTTTATATTTATTAAAAATTTTCTGTGATTAATTTATGGGTGAAAAACTAGTTAAAAAATGGGAGGTGGCCGGGTTTCGAACCCGGGACCTTCAACACAGCAGGGGGAACACGGAACCAATAGACGAGGCATACAGCCGCGAATTAATCCCGGATCCAAACCCTTTTAAGTTATATTAACAAGTGCCCCCCAATCCATATGAACCCTAGGTGCGTTTGGATCCAAATCGAAGCACCAATCGATCGCGTTCATGTTGGCAATCATGGGGCTTTTGTTCCCCATGTATAATCGAACAGATTCATGTATTCAATTACCTGTTTTGAGTTCGTTTTATGAGAAGCAGTGAATAAACATGTCGCGACAGAGGAAGGATGGTTCGGGGTGCAAATGGTGATCATAATCGAATTCCTCGTACAGGAAGCTTCTAATGCTTCACTGATGAAAAGCCCTCTATAATTTCCAAGTTAGAAAGCTCAGAACAGAGCCTTCGAATAGGTTGCAGGTCCGCGATCGAGGTGGTGTAGGAGAGGTGATTTCGCGTGATTTCAAATGCATTTGAAACTGGGGATCGATTAGTGACAGATATACAATCATTCAGGTTCAATTAATTTGATTAAAATAGAAGTTAGTGCGATCGATCGTGGTGTAAAGCTGCTGAAAATCGTGGAAGGGAATGGGGGTCGAAGGTGGGTGGAAAGAAGGTAGGGGTGTTTAAGGAATTTACACCTTTAGTCCCTGTGGTCTTGGATTTGTTCAATTCCTCCTAAAATTTAGGTTTGAGTTTAAATTAAATTACAGTTTGGTCTCTGAGGTTTTGAATTGTTATTATTCTATGTTAAAACAAGTGAATTTCAAGTTTTGCAATAATTAAACTTATGTTGTTTTTATTTATGATTAGTATTATTATCATCACATTATTTATTATTATTATTACTATTATTATTATTATTATTATTATTATTATTATTATTATTATTATTATTATTAAAGTTTTACAAATGAATTCTCGTGATTGTATTAATAATAAACATTAACAGAAGTTAATATGAAAAATACGGATGGTTACAAAAATTGTAACACCCAAAAAAATATTTTTTTTAGGGTGTAAAGATAAAACCCTAAATATTAAAAGATCAATTTTGCCATCTTCTTAAAGTCTAAACCTTGAACTCATTAAATCAAAATGCCACATTAAAGAGGCAATTGACACCTCTTAAACCTAAGTTGCCACCTCTCAAAGCTATAAGACTACCTAGCTTCAAGTTCCTATATATATTTAGGATTTGGAGCATTAGAAAACAAGATCAAGAAGCCTTCATCATCTTCCTTATATTATTAAGCTGGTACAAATCAAGGAGAACTGTTGATATTTGGCTTAAACATCAAACAAGGTGAGTCATTTTAACATTTTCAAAACTGTGATACATGTTTGTCTATAAATTGTAATTGTTGAAATTTATTAAAAGTCTTGATTGAAGTAAAGTTTGCAGTGCAAAAATCATATAAATGACTCGGGACATATATATATATATGTATAAATTGGTACTGTTTATGTGCGCGTTAGGGCGCTAAATTTCAAATTTATACTTGTATGTATATAGAAGCTGGATAAGTATATATGGTTTAAATCTCACATTAATAGCTTGATAGAGTTGTGATGGTTTGTATGTATGTACTTTTACATTTCAAGATATGTTTAAATCTGCTTTAATATAATTGTATGTTATATGAACTCATCGAAATAAGCTGACGTCCCTTTTTAAGCGTGTATTACAGGTGAACCTTAGAGATGAATTTCTAGAATAAGAGAGATGAGAATGACTAGAAGACTAATTAGCTAAAGAATATTGTACTAGTAGTTTAGTTATGCTTTTGTTAACTTAAGTTGTTTTCTTTACAAGTAGTATGGTAATGCATTAGTCACCTGTAAGAATCTTTTGATCCTGTAAAATATATATTTAGTTTCCTCTGTAAGTTTGGTATTGATCGGTCACGTTAGTCCTATGAAAAATGGGGTGTGACAATGATACTTTCAATGAAGAAAGAAGAGCATGTAAATGTTGTTTGAATATGCATTGTTTGGGTCTAATTGTATATGTGAAGTCATGAAGAGTTCGATGTGAAATATAGAATTTGTCGATCACATGAGACTTTTCTATTCATGTAAACTTATCTTAAATCAAGCTGTTAATATTAGGTAATATTATTTTTTCATATGTTTCATTTACCTTGACTTTTTTAGTTTTGACAAATGTGATATTGTGATAGGTTTAGAAAAATCCGATGAAAGTTTATCGTTTTCATTTGTTAAACTCTAATCACTTTTGTCATTCAATGGCTTTTGTGATCTTACTATATCATCTAACATTTTACTAATTTTGTTAAGAACTCGTTAATTTATGATGTTGAAAAGTTTTCATTTTCTCTTTAAGAGAATCATTCTTATTTTTAAAATCTTTAAACTCTTGAAGAAGAGAGAAAATTATATAAATGATTCATCTGATTTGATCGGATTGCATGTTTGGTCATCAAACATTGTAAATTGTAATCATTGCAAGTTTGGTCCTTCAATTTTAAAAGTTACAAAGTTAGTTCAAACTTTTATGTGAATATTGTACTTATGGTCCCTAAAATTAAATTCAAAAGTTAGTCCAACTTTTATATAATGCATAAAAACTAAATAAATTTAATATCAGAAACCAAATGTGTAATGAGTATCTAAAAGTTTAAACTAACTTTATAATTTTTAAAGTTTAGAAACCAAACATGCAATCTGATTAAACCACATGAACCATTTATGTAATTTTCTTTAAATAAGAATTACAGCAAAAGTTTTTTGTGTCTAAATTAGGGTAATGAGACTATCCTGTGAAAATATTGAACTTAAATTCAGGCCACAACCAATATGTTTGTTTCATCGTAAACTCCCACGAGCAAAGAAATGAATAATTTTGTATTTTGAGTTAGCAGCACGAGTTTCATCTTTTTACTGCATACTCAAGGGTTTGAGAGCTCAGTTTCAAACATCGACTTAACTAATCCGAAAACTCTTATTAGCAGCTACGGTTCCGATTTAAGTAAGAAAGTGTAAACCTCAGGTTAACAATTGTGATAGCAATGGTTTAAAAAATTAAGAAAAAATAATTTTTTAACGACTAACTCACACACCCTTTACTTTAGGATTAAATATATAATTTTGTCTACTATGGTTCTTAAAACCATAGTCACTTGATAAAAAACTTTTTTATTACATACATTGATATCGTTTGAATATGTCCACTTTGATAGATTATTTTTATAGTTTTAATAATTTGTTTCTAAAATATAATATACTTAATTTTTTCATATGATAAAAGTTTTCTTAATTCTAAATGTATTATAAAAGATAGTTAAAATAAAGAGTAAATTATAAATTATGTTTTTTTATTAATATGTGAAATTGCACCATGTGTTCTTTAGTTTTAATAATTATATTGAATGTCATTTTCTTATAAAATCATACACATATTATCATTTACACTAACCTTCATCCAAATCTATAGTTAGGTTAGACATGTGTCCTTCATACTAGAGACATTTATGTAATTTGACAATTTGTTATTAATAAATCTAACTTGCGCCATCATTGAATCCAACGTCTTCTAAGGTCAACCGAACATTATTAAATCCATTGTCTACCTTTTTCCCTTCAAATTAAATATAATTAAAGCAAATTTGATATCACTATTATTTAAAGTTTATAGATTACATAAGCAAATTAGTGCAATATAAACAATTACCTAGGTTTGTAGTTGCTTTTTGTAGTTGTTTTATTTCCGTTGAGTTCATCTAAGGTAAATGTTGTCTTATATAATGTGAAGATAAAGAATTCATATTATGATTAGTATACTAAAGATGGTTCTGCATATTCAAAAATTCTAATATTCTATAATTTAGATATTTGCATTTCATATATCTGAAATTCGAATATTTATTTTGAAAATTTTCAGATAGTAAGATATTCAATTATCCGAAAACTTATAAATACTTTTTTTATTATTTTTTTAAAGTGATAAACGTGTTTATATTGGCCTTCTTTTAACGTATGTTATTCTTACAATACTTTTATAATAAGATATATCTAATTATTGAAAAAAAGAAGTTTGAATATCCGAATCACTATCCGTATTTAAAATTTTGGATATCCAAATTTCTGATATCCAAAATTTCAGATATAGACACAGATAATGATATCAACTACTCGAAAATTTTAGGTATCCGACTTTGAACACCCTAACATGAAAGCGATATGAATGAAACAACGTAAAAATATTTTTGACTCATTTTAGGCATGTAGAATATATAAATGCTCTCATGTGAGTGACACATGACTAATTTAACTATAAATTTGAGTGGAGGTTATTCTAAAAGACGATAGGTGTGCAAATTGTTATTATTAAAAAAGACATTTTTATTCTATTTAATCTAAGATGTCGATGGTGAATAGGATCACCACCTAACAAGAAAACCCTAATCCCCTAATCCCAACCCCAAATTCACCACCAGAAGAAGATGATGAGCGATTACAGGAGCTCAGTCACCGGCCGATCACCACCACCACCAGGTTAAAAGTTTCAGGTGCTCTATTTGCTTCACCGGCGGCCACCGCCTTCACAGGTGTAAAGTTTCAGGTGACCCTCCCTTTCCACTCTCTCTGCTCTCTCTCACTACCACCGGTCACCGGTCACCACCACCGGTCGTCGGCCAGTCACCACCACCACCAGTACAAGACGCACCACCCACCAACGGTTCCGATTGCGAGACGAGCTTCGCTTCATCGCTCAACTTCGACATCGTCGATCAGCTTATGGTTAGTGATTTTAGAGTTAATCTACTGTTAGGGTTCTGGGATTTTGTTTTGTTACTGTGAATACTGTTGATCAAACTTTGTTTGCTCTTTTCTATCTTTGCAATTGCAAAGAAACTGTTAAGGGGTGTTTGCAATACGATGATCAATTTGTAGTGTTAATCCAGTTTTGGGGTCAGATGATCATTTTTATACAAGCAATCTAGCAGCAACAAAATGGATTATATAAAAGAACATAATTACCTGTATTTCTTTCTTTCTTTCTTTTTTTAATATCAACTTCATTAAATATAAGAATTTGAATAACAGTTAAGATCAACAAAGTGCTGACAGAATTTTGTATCTGCAGGAATTGGCTGGTTTGAGTGTTGCTACAGCCATTGCCGAGGTGAGTTGTGGTGTTGTCGCTTAAGAGCTTTTGGCTAATTTGTGTTGAATATCTAATGTTTTTATTTATTTATTTGCGACTCTTTTTTTGGTGCAAGAAGGAATGTTCTGTATGGTTAATCCCATTTATTTAATTGGGTGGGAAAGGAAGAAAGAATGGTGGAACATGGTGATAAAACGGCTTTATAGTGAAAAAAATCATATCAGGAAAATTCTTTACATGGATTACCAGTTATTTTAGCCATGAATTTTGTCATTTTATGTAATTCATGATAGGCTTGGTTTGAAAAGGTGCCCTGATGCGCGCCCAATGCACAAGGCGCTGACCAAAAAACACATCAGGGTGATGAGGGTGTGCCTAATGTAGTTCTGGGTCATATTTGATGAAAATTAGGGTCCGTAAGGAGGTTTTACATGTAACGAAGTGACGATGATAATATTGCATAATCATGCCCCTAATTGTTCACCTAAACAAGATCTTAATTATTTTGGATTTTAAATTGGTGTTGTATTTGATATGTAAATGGTTTTCAAGGTTATGCAATTGCTGAAGGAAGACCCGTAAGAGAGAGGCGACTTCCATGCTGTGGTATTGGTGTAGGCTGGTTCTTGTAAGTTGTTATCTATTCAAATACAAACAATTTGAATGCTAATTGGAGTTGATTAAGCTACCATTGATCATGCTTTAGCAGATAATTAGGACTATTGATGTGTTAATTTGATCTCATCTTGGCCAAAATGTTTATAAAGGTTCATACTTGGTTTCTTCCTGGCTGCTATACCTTGGTATGTTGGAGCATTCTTTCTAATATGTGCCAGATATGATCACCGCGAGAAACCTGCATATATCGCCTGCTTAATTCAGTTTATACAATTGTGTTTTAGTTATGTATTACATCTCGTGTGGCCGTGTTACAAAATGGCCATATTTATATGCAAGATTGAGCTCATGTATTTACAATACTTATAATGTAATGGTGCAGGCTATTGTTGGAACAATTGCTGTGATTTTTGGTGTCATTACAGTGAATGTTGCAGGTTTGAGGTAAGATCAAAGTGATGATTCTGTATGTTCTTGTATTTTGCTCTTTACATACCATTATAAGTTTGAACTAATACAAAGAACAAATTTTGTTATCCATTAATCCCTATTCCTGTGATTAGATACAAGGAGTATCAACTCCAAGATTATGGTTCTTGGTTTATAAAAAAAGTAAGTGTAATTCCTTTAAACATGAGTCCAAAAGTTATCCACTTTATATAATAACTGTCCGCATTTGTTTCCTGTTTCTCTTTTCAGTTGAACGACACCCATAACTGGAAACACCTTCGAAGTTGTTTTGTGAAAACCGAGGTTTGCAACAGCCTGCCTAGAAGATACAGAGTATGTGTTCCAGTTCTATCTATATTCCAATTCAAATTAATATGACATGTTTTGTGAAAATCAACCATTTAATCAAATTAAAAGTTTACTATGGTGTTCTTATTGCACTCTCAAACAATACAAATTGTCACACTTAACTCCCATTGAAGCCGGTTGCTGCAGACCACCCTCTCAGTAAGGCTTCATAAACTCATTCATTCCCTTTGATCTCCCCGCGGCAACGCGCGGAAGAAATTCCTAGTTTAATATAATTACTAAAACTAAAAAACATAACATGTAATTCTAAATATTAATAAAAAACACATTTAAGTAATCTTTAAAAAAATAATCAGTAAGTAGCAATAACATTTATATATTTTTCATTTAATTTGTTTACTTAAGAAATAACCTCTAATTTTTTTTACAATAACAGAAAAATAATGAAACTTAAATGGTTTGTCCAGTCCTAAAAAACACGTGTGATTTTATTGAAATAATATTAAAACTTGGTTACAAGGATAACATACACGCAGGTTACTGATTACACATTATGATCTTGAAGCCTAAAAGATTGATTGACTAGAGATCATGATAAAAACATAAACTCTAGAACTACGGAAGGTTGGGAGTTAAAAGGCTA
This sequence comes from Flaveria linearis, assembly GCA_024085815.1. NCBI lineage: Eukaryota > Viridiplantae > Streptophyta > Magnoliopsida > Asterales > Asteraceae > Flaveria > Flaveria linearis. Next base: position 80,063,955 of record CM044006.1, read on the forward strand.
AAGTTTGCATGTTAGTTTTCTAAACCAAGTACCATCACTCATCACTCGCAGTCAGTGGCGGAGCTTGAGTAAAAGGTTAGGGAGACGGGGGCGAAAGTAAACTATTTTAAGGGGTGCGGACTTTATATTTATTAAAAAATTTCCACTGCCGGACCGAAAATTTACACTATCGAACCGAAAATTTACATTATTGACGAAAAAAAGAGTGGGGGCGGCCCCCCGGCCCCAATGAAGTGTCGTCATTGCTCTCATTGTAACAACTATATATGTTTGTCATGTTGTCTCTTTATACAACATTTGTTTTTTTGTTTAATTAAGTTTGTTTTCATTTGTTAGAAAAATTATTCATTGTATCATCTTACTTATCATGTAACAGCCAACATTATCCATTTTACTCATCAATAACGTCCCATCTTCCCATCGCGTACGTTTAATTATGGGAATATAATATATCTCATCTAATGAAAAACCAAGAAATCCAAACATGTGGATAGGGGTGCTAAAAGGGTTGTGTTCTTGGGTTGTCGGGTCCACCCCAACTCAAACCTGAAAATTTTGCACGAACTCAAACATGACACGAAAATTTACAGATTGTCACGAACACAACCCGTTTTGTGGATTCATATATTCAAGTCAAAATATTTCCAATGACTCAATATCTCTCTCTCTCTCTCTCACTCTTTTTTTTATTTATCAATATTGATAACATATTTATATTTTTTTTAACAACTAAAAGAATAACTGACAGATCATTGACCCATCTGCTCATCTCCATGACTCGAGTACAGAATCTAAGGACACTAGGTTGACACGTCTTTAAAGAAAAAACTCGTACATCAGTCTGTCCCATCAATTCCAAACATAAGACCATTAAAAAACTTTCTGACTCAACTTGAACTTTCTTTTATTTTATCACATATAAGACTTAAACCAAATACTTTTATTTTAATAAAGTTTTAAAATACCTTATCTTGACCATTTACCCCAAGAATCATTGGTTATATATTGAGATAAGGTGTCACTGTGTGTTTCATTGGAGATGGTTTGTAGGCCATGATTGGATTTTGGATATCTAGTCTTCGTTATTATATATAATAAAGTTATGCTAATCACAAAACAAGATCGATGTGACAATCTCAATCACTATGATCTTGTCGAATCACAGTTACGGAGTAGCTTTGATTATCAAACATGTTAGAGCATTCACAGTCCATTCCTTATCTTTATCCGTATAATTACACTAAAAATCACTATTTCTTCTCTCTACTTTCAATTAAATAATATATTTTTATACCTTTTTCATTACCTTTTCTCTCTCCTTCACTCACAACCACTTTCAAAAATATTAAAAAATTTATAAGGATTGTACAGTGATTCTTCAAATATACCAATCCACAATAACATTTTCTCTCTCCTTCACTCACAACCACTCAAAATCATTCCATATAATATACCAAACACACTCACATAATTATAGGGCACGGGTCGTGAATGCTCTTAGCTAGCATGAATCAAAGTTAAAAGTTTCAACAGTGCTTTCAATTGTTAATTAAATATGCACAAATTAATAATTAATTTTTTAATTTAAAAAAAATGCATCTTAATTTTTTAGAGATACATGAAAATATTAAACCTCCATGCTTTTTTGAGATCACAAACACTATATATAATTGAAGCTCGATCAAACCAGCCATAGCTATTTGTTCTTATATTATATATTGCTACAAATTTAGCTGATGATAATCAATTGTCCAATTATAATTATCATATGCAATATTGAGTTCTAATGGTTGGAAACTGCAAAAATGGGATCTTTTTTCTTTTTTTTCGCCGAAATAATTGTCTTTCTTTTTAGTGATTTCTAGTGTGATACGATGATCGAATCCGACTTTATAGTTTCAAAAATGCAAATCAAGTGAGTTCTATGTTGACAGCAGACAAAATATGTATTGTCGGATTTCCAAATTAACCCGACTTTAGGCTAGAGATGTTTTTTTTTAATTAATTTCTAAATCCGACTTCATCGACTAGGGAATTCCATCTTTGGCCTAGACCGGATTTGGCAACCCCAAAAACTTAACTGATGATCATATTATTTATAAATTTTTGGACTATAAAGTCGGACTTGAGAAATCATTTTACACTAGATATCAAATAAAAAAAAAACCATTGTTCATACGTTTCTTCAAAACCAATGTTCCGTCTGGCCAGATCCGACTGTCTGATTCGATCCGGTTTTAAAAACATCATTCAAAATGTACACATCTTTTCGGAAAAAAAGAGAAAAAAAAAATCCACCAATCAAGCAATTTCCAACAACTATGTGTTTAGTAATTATTTGAAACATCATCTGCAGAAGATGATAATGCAGATTGCCGAATCACCATTTGTGGTTTATTATATAAACTATAAACATGAAGCTTTAATTCACTTTCATCGATCAAATTACCTGTTTAGAAGCTCGAATTCGATCGAGTAATCAGTTAATCATTCAAAGGCCCCAAGCTCAAAGCAAATCTGACATCAAGCAACCATGCAAATCCACCAGAATCCATCTTACAGACATCACAAGGCACCATCATCTTCCTCTTCTTCTCGCATAATCGATACTCAATCCTCACTCTGCACGAAAAAGCAGGTAGATACTGCACCACCGTCGATTTCTCAACTTTCACCACCAACCACACCACAACCGCGTTCGCCGGAGCTCCACCGTCTGATTTCAGATCTAACATCCTCCGGTAAGCCGGATTCACCCACAGAACCTCATCGTAACCGTTCGATATGAAGCCTGGACAGCTGTCGGTTTCTAGATGCTTCCATATCTCCTCGTCGGAGAATCCTATCATCCGACGATCCTCACACGCTCCGGTAACCGATTCGATTGTGATCCATGACTCCGATACCTTACTCCGACGCACCGTCGATGCCGGATCTACGCCATGCAGATCTGACGGAAGTTTCTCCAGTGGTTCAGAGGTAAACAATTGATTCACCGTACGTTTTGATCTGTTGTTTTCAGGTGAATCGAAACTGATCAAGTTCAACGGTTTCTCCACCGGATCTGTAACGACGAGCTTGTTTCCGTCGGAGTATTCTCCGATCATCGCAACTTTCGATTTGAACCAGTTTTTGTTGTCCGTACAATCTCTGGCTTTGTTAATCTTCTCCTTCACTCTCACGTACTTCCTCTTCACTCTCTTCCTGTTGAGATCACTCGTCGGAAACACATGGCCGGAGCTCTCTGCCGTCGCCGGCCTCGGAGCGATTGGCCGGAATCTCAACATGATTTGATCGATAATTTTGTCATCTTTGCCGTTGGCGGTGGCGCGTAGGGAATCAACGCGCCTCTTTCCACCGTCCATACCTACTTCTGAGAGTTACCTCTACATGGAGATTCTCTCTCTCTGGAACACACCGGTAATATGCTCTGGCCTCTGGAGGAGCAAAACCATGATGAATTAAGATGAAAACTAACAAAAAAAAAATAAATAAACTCGTAGTCTAATGATATCAAAGTGTTTTAGTAGGACCGTTTTACTTTTTAAGGTTTAGGGTTCAAGTTTTCAGATGTTTAGTAAGAGTACTCGGGGCACGGGACACCCTTGGGTACCCGATTCGGTTCCTATTGGTAGGACGGCAACACCGCCACCAACCCTCGGGGTGGTGGTTTTGAGCAATATGATTTGATTTGTACAAGTCGAATGAATTGTGGAGAGTGGTTTTACGATTTGAAGTAGTCATAGTTTGGGTTGTATCCGTATTAATTATGATAGTTTTGGATAGATTTGCATAACTCAAGTAGTTTGGATAGTTTTGGTTCTTGAGGTCGTACTTGCGGCTTAAGATTAAGTGTTCAAGTCTTGTGGTTAAAGTGAGGTATATTCAAAATATTTAATTATGAGAAAGTCTTAAGTTTAAGTCGATCTTACTCTAAATAAAATGTTTAGGGTTAAGCTAGTCATGACTTTTGTAATTGTGTGTTTTCTTCCCATGAGATTGTTGGTGGGATCTCGATTGAGAGACAAATATATATATATATGTGCGATTAAAATAACGCATATCATTCAAAGGAAGATCGTACATTTACCGTCAAATAAAATGTTAAAATATTGTAGTTAACCAATGAGGTAAAATAATAGTTAGAAAAGATTAAGAGTTACACGTGTCTAGGGCAACAAATTGTATAGGGAGGGTGTGATTGGTGTTTGGAGATTTTTGCGTGCGAAGGAGATGATTGGTTGGCGATAGGTGGAGTGACACGTAGTGAAGCACTTTCCCATAATGAAAGGACACGTGTGGGATTATTATTTGCGTCAGGAAAGTGGTAAGTGCTTATTTGTCTCTTATGAGACGCGTGTCCTCTCTCACGCTTACCAAATCATTTAATATGCCCCACGCGCCCAGTTACGTACATCAGCTCACTGATTTAATTACACTAAATAATAAAACATCTATTTTTTAACAGCGACTTACCAAGTAGCTAAAAAAAATAGTAAAATATCTGATGTACCATGGTAATTGGTAGGGGTGTTCACGGTCCGGTTTTCGCGGTTTTTAGATCAAACCGTAACCGAACCGTTAGTAACGGTTTTTTATCACTTAAAACCAAAACCGAACCAATCAAAAGTAAAAACCAAACCAAACCGAACCATTGCAACCGGTTTGATTCCGGTTTGGTTTCGCGGTTTGGGCTTTTTTAGGCTCATTTAAGCCAAGTCTTTGAGCTCTCAAAAACAGCAAGTCTTTGAGCTGTCAAAAACAGCCCAAAAAGCTATCAAAATGCAACCTTAAACAGGTCCAAAATCATGCCTAAATACGGCCTTAAATAGGTCCTAAAACATGCCAAAACACAGCTCTAAACCTGTGTACAAACTTTACGTCTTTAACCTTGAATTAATAGTTATGTATAAATATATATATATATATACACACACACACATACATATATGTGTATATATTGATATATGGTTCGGTCCGGTTTTTTACGACCGGTTTTTGGTACAAACCGTAAACCAAACCGTTCACAACGGTTTGAAAATTTTGAAACCAACCAACCGAAAGTTTAGAAAAAAAACCAACCGTGAAATCGAACCGATGACCGGTTTGGACGGTTTCGCGGTTTGAAACCGAACCATGAACACCCCTAGTAATTGGTGTGCTACTAGTCTTTTTCATAGGGTCCTAATTTATTTTGGGTTAGGTTATATAAACGTACATTTATGTTATTAAGACATCCTATTATCTCTATCTGTTTCCATATATCTATATGTATGTATAGAAAGAGATAGAGATGTGAAAATAAATTGGGTGTACCAATAACCTATCCCTTTATTTTTATTTACTTTATTACTTATCATGTATGAGATACGAGATGTGAGTCATTGACATCTAGTATAGAGTATGATGACTAATTATCATTTCAACTCTCTCATGGTATTGCTATGACGCGTACATCATTTCTAACTCATATATACATGTCATACGCATGGTGAAAAAGGTCATACGACATGGAAGGCTTCTGAAACAATATACATTGTCATATCAATCGTTTTTGTATAGATCATGTAACACCCCGGCCCGACAAGGCTGACGTGTCACTAATACGGATATCAAATCAAAACGCATTCCCATTATTAAAAACGATTACAAGTTCAAATTCCAAAACCTAATTAAGATGTTCAATACATTAATTAAAGTAACAGATAATCTTGGCCTTCAATTCACTCTTCACTGGTTTCCCGGATTACCCTGCTGACCTGACGTGCATGAAAACAAAAGCACGCCTGAGCATAACGCTCAGTGAACGGAATAGCGGATAACAAAAATAAACAGACATGTTGATAAACAAAGAATCGACAGATATAAAAAAAATAAACAGACATGGTGATAATCAAAGAATCGGCAGATATCAAAATAAACAGACATGGTAATAATCAAGGAACCGACAGATATCAAAAATAAACAGACATGTGATAATCAAGGAATTAGCAGATATCAAAAATAAACATACGTCATAAGACATATGTCAGATAGAACATACCCCGAGCTAATAATCATATCATATAATAACTGAACAGGGGGAACACAGGTAGCGAGCCCGTGAACCAATGTGAAATGGAGTATGGGCAGACATACAAACCATTCACCAGAGTCCTGCATGGAATGGTGTGTAACCATCCATCAGGAAATAACAGAACTAGCCTAGGATCGATCCATACGCCTCTGAGGAAATAATAATATAACCAGACATAATTTCAGAGTCCTCTTTAGAGACGCCGTGATCTCAGCTCACCGCCACGGTTGGTGCCACGTTATCGATGCCGCAATAACGCGTCTTGGTCACCCCCAAGATAGGGAGAGCTCGGGTAACAAATTCAGAAATATATAGTAGTCAAGCTACTTATAACAGAATCAGAAACAAATTATCAGGAATCAAAACTAGAAATGAACGGAAATCAAATACGAGACAGAAATCAGGAATTTGTACTGCAAAGTAACGGAAAATATTATTTATACTAAGATACAAAGAATCAGGAATCCGTACAATAAGTAACAGAACAAAAGTGAATATTATGGTAACAGAATCCGTACTGCATAGCTTTTCTGTCTACTTTGAGCTTCCTTTAACTTTTCTCTAGCAATAGCAACTTTCTCATTCGTGATCTGAACTAACTCGGGTCCTTCGATGACTCTTTCACCGACTTCTTCCCAACAAACAGGTGCTCTACATTTACGACCATACAATAATTCGAAAGGTGCCATGCCAATGCTAGCTTGCCAACTATTGTTGTAAGCAAACTCGACCAAACACAAGTACTCATCCCAGTTTCCAGTCCACTCTAAGGCACAAGCTCGAAGCATGTCCTCAAGTGTCTGGATAGTACGCTCTGACTGACCGTCAGTCTGAGGATGGAACGCCGTACTAAACCTCAACTTGGTACCCCATGCAGCTTGCAAACCTTTCCAAAAACGAGAAGTGAACCTCGGGTCTCGATCAGACACGATAGACACCGGAGTGCCATGAAGTCTAACAATCTCTTGTGTGAACACTTCAGAAAGTTTGCTAACCGAAAATCCTTGCTGAATTGGGAGAAAGTGAGCCGACTTTGACAATCTGTCAACTACAACCCATATTGCATCATTCTTCTTAAATGTCCTTGGCAACCCTGTCACAAATCCATGGAAATATCATCCCATTTCCATACAGGAATAGGTAGTGGCTGAAGCAAACCACTAGCTCTCTGATGCTCAATCTTGACCTGCTGACAAGTAAGGCAACGGCTAACATACTTAGCCACGTCTTCTTTCATGCCATTCCACCAGAAATTCTGACGAAGATCACGATACATCTTAGTAGATCCTGGATGGATAGAGAACGGAGAACTATGTGCCTCAGCTAATAACGATTCTCGAAGAGAAGAATCATTAGGCACACATAAACGTTTACCACACCATATTACTCCATGCTCATCTACTCTGAATTCTGATTGCTTACCAATCTCCACATTCTGTAAGATTGCCCAGAGTTCACCATCGTCTTTTTGTGCGTTCTTAATCCGGAATATTAAGTCTGGTTCAATCTGAAGACTAGCGAGATATCCGTCACTCTTCCCAATATGTAGGCCAATACCCAATCTATCAAGATCGATAATGTTCTGAGGCTGTAGCTGTAGGGAGGCTACTGTTCCTGAGCTCTTCCTGCTAAGAGCATCAGCTACCACATTGGCCTTTCCCGGATGATATTGAATATTGGCATCATAATCTTTTAACAACTCTAACCATCTTCTCTGCCTCATGTTTAGTTCTTTTTGTGTGAAGATGTATTTCAAGCTCTTGTGATCAGTAAAAATATCACAAGTCTCTCCGTAAAGATAGTGACGCCATATTTTCAGCGCGAAAATAACAGCAGCGAGTTCAAGATCATGCGTAGGATAATTAACCTCATAAGGTTTCAACTGCCGTGAAGCATAAGCAATGACCTTACCATGCTGCATTAGCACACATCCGAGTCCCTTCTTAGAGGCATCGCTGTAAATCTGATATCCACCTGTGCCCGATGGAAGTGTAAGAATCGGGGCAGACACCAATCTCTTCTTAAGCTCTTCGAAGCTTTTCTCCCGCTCATCATTCCAAGAGTACTTAACCCCTTTCCTTAGAAGTTGCGTAAGGGGTAAAGCAATAACAGAGAACCCTTTGACAAATCTACGATAGTAACCAGCAAGACCAAGAAAACTCCGGACTTCTGTGGCTGAAGTAGGTCTTGGCCATTTAGTGATTGCCTCTATCTTTGCCGGATCTACCATAATACCATCTGCAGAGACCACATGACCCAGAAAGGCTACTTGACTCAACCAAATTCACATTTTGAAAACTTAGCATAAAGCTTCTTTTTACGTAGAGTTTCAAGCACGATACGAAGATGGTCTTCATGTTCCTTCTTACTATTAGAATAGATAAGAATGTCATCTATAAACACGATGACGAACTTATCCAGATAGTCATGGAAAACTCGGTTCATTAGGTCCATGAAAACAGCTGGGGCATTCGTTAACCCGAACGGCATAACCAAGATTCATAGTGACCATATCGCGTACGGAAGGCAGATTTAGGGACATCAGAATCTTTGATCTTTAGCTGATGGTAACCAGACCTCAGATCGATTTTAGAGAAACACTTTGCACCCTGAAGCTGATCAAATAAATCATCAATACGAGGCAGAGGGTAACGATTACGGATAGTGATCTTGTTGAGTTCTCTGTAGTCAATGCAGAGTCTCAAAGAACCATCTTTCTTCTTCACGAATAGGACCGGTGCACCCCAAGGTGAGACACTTGGTCTAATAAATCCAAGATCTAATAACTCCTGTAATTGCTCCTTCAGTTCTTTGAGTTCAAGTGGTGCCATACGGTAAGGTGCCTTGGAAATCGGTTCAGCACCAGGAATAAGATCAATAGTAAATTCCACCTCGCGGTCTGGTGGAAGTCCAGGTAACTCCTTAGGAAACACATCGGGAAAATCACAAACAACCGGATAATCAGAAATACTAGGCTCTTCAGGAGATAAAATTTTAACTGAAGCAAGGAATCCTGCAGCGCCGTGCAGTAGGGATTTACGAGCCTTAAGTGCTGAAATTATTTGAAGAGTTTTTCGAGGTTTAGTCCCCTGATAAATGAGTTCAGGATGATGGGGATCTCCAAACAGAATGCGACGAGTCTGACACTCAATTGTAACATGATGCCGAGTTAACCAGTCCATTCCCAAGATGATGTCAAAATCTTCCATTTGCATGGGCAACAGATCCGCTGTAAGAATGAGCGATTCAACTCGGATCGGACAATCTTCATACACATGAGAGATTGTAACAGAGTTTCCCATAGGAGTCATAATGTTCAAAGTATTTTCTAATAATGTTGGGCACATCGTTAGATGTTTAAGAAAAGATTGAGAAACTATGGAGTGTGTTGCTCCAGTATCAAATAAGACTTGAACTTCACGAGTTCCTAACATGAGAGTACCAGAAACAGTACCTAAAGAATTTACGTTACCATGGCACACTTAGTAATAGATAACAAGCATAGTTAGAATTGTAAGACTACTAGATTATTCAGATACGATAGATTCACATATGGGAGGAATATCAAGAGTCATACCTGGTGTGTTTGCTGCATCCTTTGCGTTCAGAGCAAACACTCGTCCTCCATTAGTAGACTGTTTTGCACTATTTCCAGCCTTCCCTTTGTTATCAGGATACGGACAGTCTTTCAGTACATGGCCGGTCTTTCCACATCTAAAGCAGGCTCCGGAAGCTCGCCGACAAACACCAAAATGATGTTTTCCACATGTAGTGCATACCGGGACTTGCTCTTGACCTTGGTTTTCAGCCGGTTTAGGATTCTGCTGTTTTTGTTTCCATTGATTACCTTGGCGGTTATTATTTCTGTTGAATTGGGCTTTTCGATCACCTGTATGGTGTTTCTCGCTTGAAGATTGCCCAGAAGGTGCGGTATGGTGTCCTTCACGATTTCTCTTTCGACTCTCTTCAGCTCTAGCTAACCTCTTCTTGTTTTCCATGTCAAGTGTTTTCACGGCATCAGCTACTTCATTGATATTGTTAAACCTTTGAGTCACTATCCACCTCCGAGTCCTCTCATGAACAGCCCATTTCAACTTTTCTGCTTGGGCTTCTGGGCTACCTGCAGCTTCCCCAAGAAAGCTAGCCAACCTACAGAATCTTGCCATGAATTCCTGCCAAGGTTCACCATCGCGTTGCTCAATAGATGCATATTCACGTGCATACTCATTTCGTTCCACTTCCGAGAAATACTTTCGGAAGAATATTGTGCGGAAATCGGCCCAAGTAAGGGTAGCAGCATAACCTTCTCCACCATGTGCAAGTTTTACCCCTTCCCACCAAAGTAGAGCATCATCCTCCAGTTTGTAAGAGGCCAACCTAGTTTTAAATATGTCATCGACTCCTAGTACTTCGAATATCTTTTCCACATGGGCTATCCAATTCCGAGCATCCATCGGTGTAGCAGCATCACTAAAAGTTCTTGGTCTTTGCTTCATAAAGCGCTCAAGCCAGACATGAATCCCAGCCACAAGTGGTGTTGCATTTCCACCGGAAGATGGTCCAGTGTGGTTCCCGCCAGAAGGTGGCTCTGAGTTATTTCCACCGGGTGGAGGTCCTGTGTTGTTTCCCTCCGAATTTGTCTGTTGCATCTGCTGGATGACTGTTTGAGCAGTCTGAGTCATCAGATTAGGGAGTATTCCAGAAATAGCAGCGTTTACAGCATTAGCAACGAGGGTTTCAAGAGGAGTATCAGATGAGGGGCCACTCGATTGATTGCGGTTGTTCACACGTCTCTTAGGAGCCATCTGAAATGAAAATATACGTGTGAACACTGGAATTTAGATTGGAAACAGAAATTAGATCCTAACCCAACGTCTACCCATAACCTCACAAATTTATTATTAATATTTAAGTTTTCTACAGGAAAGAGCCTTTGCTCTGATACCACAACTGTGACACGTCAGCCCTATCCGGGCTGGGGTGTTACAGATCATATGGTAGTATGTTTTGTAAGAACACCAACTCCCACAAACCGTATTAACAATAACTATGGCCTATATTGTTAGTTAATCAAACACAGTGGCGGAGCTTGACGAAAAACACAGGGGGGGCGGAAGTCACAAATTTTTTTTTTCGTATCGCTACGTTTGAGGTTATATTTTCGGGTAATCGGGTCGGCGATTCGGTTCGGGTCATATCAAACAATAAAAATTATAAATATCTAATGTATATTTTTCATTTAAAGGATCAATCTTACATATAATATTAAAATGATATTTAATGATAAAGTTAGAGAAAGACGAGTACCTTAAAGAAGAATTACAACTCAGCCCGACGACCTTTAAGATCTTTAAAATCATCTATTATGCATTCCGAATCAATGTTTTCAGCTATTTCTTTTTCTATGTAAATCACCAAGCTATTCGCTAGATACTCATCTGACATTTTATTACGAAGACGATTCTTGAATATTTTCATTGATGAAAATCCTCTTTCTGTTGTTGCAGTAGAAACCGGAAGTGTCAAGACTAGCCGAATCACTCTATCAATCAAATAATACGTCTCACGTTTCTTAGTTTCCACAAGAGTTTTGCATAGATCAGAAATAGTCGATACACCATTTAACTTGATATTTTCTGTCTTTTCAACATTAAAAATCTCCAATTGATAACTTAATTGAATCCTCTCCTGCTCCGTAAAATCTTCAGGATAATACTTCTCAACAAGAAGACAAATCTGCTCAACATCAATCTTTTGTGATACTAAAGTTGAAGAAAGAGATAACAACTCCATTGCACGCTCATTGAATCTACTATTTAACTCATGTAACTGTTTATCTAATGTGGATGTAAACAGATCTACTCGGTAATAATGTTCAAATGTAAAATGAAGATCCCTTTTACGAGGCCGATACCGAGTAGAAGTATATGGAGCGTTCATATTCGGCATTTCTATTTGATGTTTTTCACAAAAAAAGATAACTTGTGCAAGGAAAGAATCCCAACCATTATTTCTGAAATCATCTAAACTAATCTTTGTTGATGAAACCAACTCCATGGCATTGAGAATATCTTGGGATTTCTTTTGTAAAGCTTGAGAAAGCGTTTCAGTTCTTCCCATTATTTCCTTTATCAAGTGAAGAATAAAAATAAACTCAAATGATTGCACGTGATTGTAAGCTGCATCAGCATCTCCACGTTGAGAAAAAGTAGTATGAGATAAGTCTTCAATTATTCCAAGAAGAACAACACGAGTGACATCAAACATCTTAAGTAAACTGCAAACAGAGTTAAAATGAGAACCCCAGCATGTATCACCAGATCTTTTTAAAGTCCCAACTTGATTCAGTCCTCTTCCCGAATTGATTTTACCCAATTCCAATAAATTCTTTACCTCATCTGCCTTTGCCTTTTGTAACTCATCATGACGCTTACTAGAAGCGCAAACCACATTGATAATAGAAACTAAGTTTGTAAAAAACTGATGTACTGGAATAACTTCCCTTGAAGCATAAACTAAGGTAAGTTGTAACCTGTGAGCAAAAAACAAAAGCGTAATAAGCATTAAAGTATCTACTCAAACCGAAGAAAAGAATCGAGAAATAAGTAAGTAAGTAACCTATGAGCAAAGCAGTGAACATAATATGCATAAGGACAATCGTTAAGAATAAGTGCTTGTAATCCGTTCCATTCTCCTCTCATATTGCTAGCACCATCGTAACCTTGACCACAGATTTTACTAACATTAAACTGATTCTGCAAAAGTTGTTTCCACATACTTGTTTTCAAGGTTGATGATAGAGTATCCCTAACATGTACCAAGTCCAAGAACCTTTCTCGTATGATCCCTTTTGCATCAACAAATCTCAAAACTATGGCCATTTGCTCCTTTTTCGACTCATCTCGCGACTCATCAACCATGACACAAAAGTATGAATCCCCCACTTCTGCACGAATATACTTTCGTACTTTATTTGCAATAATACTAAGAATTTCTTTTTGAATGTCTCTAGAAGTATATTTTGAATTATAAAGAGCGTTTCCTAATATAACCTTTGCAACCTCATCATTATAAGAAGCTAGAAGTTGTAGTAATTCAAGAAAATTACCCCGATTCTTTGAAAGAGAAGATTCATCATGTCCTCGTAAAGCACAAGCTTGGAATGTCAACCACTTCACTACATCAACTGAAGCTTTCAATCGTAAACGATTCTTCAATATTAGATCTTCATTTGTTTTGCAAAGACATTCCCAATGTGTGTTGATTGGTTCAACAAATTTTCACCGTATGCTACAGCATCTTTATGTTGAGAAGAACTAATATGGTTCAAGTATGCACAATTTTTTCCATCATTAACTTTTTTCCAGTTATCAAATCCTTTAACTGTAAATGCATCATAACCATTGCATACATTTGGTTTATCATTAAACAAATAACAAAGAAGACAATATGAAGCATTTGTTGTTGGAGAATACTCTAACCAACTAGGAAAAATCTTGAACCAAGAGTATTGAAATCTACGATTCTTTCGATCTTTAGGATACTCTTCAAGATGAATTTGGAAAGGTCCCAAATTCAAATAAGCTCGTCTTACTTGTTCTCTCAAACTAACTGGATAATCCCACAATTGTCTTCGTTTAGCTGGGTCTCTTTCAAGATTTTTAAGATCAACTTGATTAGCATTTGATTCTTTTGATAAAGGAACTTCAGAAGCATGATGCTCCTGTTGATTTTCATGTTTTCCCAACTCACTAGTTGATGTTTTTTGATGTTTCTTATTATTTGCATCATCAATTTTTGTACCAACATCCTTTCTTTTGTAAAACGAATCAATAGTTTTTCCTTTTCCCATGATATATCAATCTAAATTCAACATAAAATTAACAATTACTCATACATTCAATTGTTCATAACCCCTAAAATCAAACTTTAATTATTCAAACTTTAATCATTCATAAACCCCTAAAACCCCAATTCAAAACCCTAGATGGTCACAACTCACATTCAATCAATTTATAAGTTATAACACAATTTAAACAATTAAAACTTACCTTCAATCAATTTATGATAACTTTGTGACTGGGGATTGGGGAAAGAGCAGCAGCAACAATAGAACAATCGAACGAGCAGCGACTAGCGAGGCACGGAGGCAGCGAGCAGCAGGCCAGCAACAACAATGGTCACAGTCACAGAACAATCGAGAACGAGCAGCAGCAGCCGCTAGCGAGCAGCAGCACAACCAAGGCACCCAGCGTGAAGAACCGATCTTGATTTTGATTTTTGAAGAATGAAGAACCGACAGCAGCGAACAAGCAGGTAGCGATCTTCAGTGTTTTTTTTTGGGTAAATTTGATGGACTATGTGTAATGGACTAATGTGTGTTGGGCTTTTACCCTTACATTCATAACTCTATAACCCATAAAGCCCATTTTTAATAAGTTGAGCCCAATTAGTTAAATATAAATAGTTTTCTTATTATTTTTTAAAATTGTAACAGATGTAAATTTTATATTTATAGCACTTGTATATTTTTTTCAAATATAACATATCGGGGGACGAATTTACTATATAATTTTTTTAACATACGCGTCGGAAAATTAACACTACGGACGAAAAAAGGAGGGGGCGGTCGCCCCCCGGCCCTGCCTATCCTTCGCCCCTGATCAAACACTCATACGGCCCATATGATATCTATAGGACTTGTATGACCCGCACGACACATAAGTACGAGTAGTGTATGGTTAGTAGGTTATTGGTGTACATATAGTTTAGTGGCGTATCCACATGTTGGGTTCGGGGGCAGCCGCCCACCTTAAATGAAAAATTTTCAGTGCTATGTATATGGAAAAATTCGGACCGCCTCCTTTAAAATTTTATAATCGCCCCCTTGAACTTTTGAAACTAAACAGAAAACAATAATGTCTCAAACACATTGTCGTTGATGGAACTACAATTGGGTTATAGTTCAGTGAATCATATTTTCTCACTAACGGGGTCTATAACCTAGTAGATTTTTAGTACTTACACCCTCAAATAATCAAGTAATTAGTAGGAAGAAAAAATTATACCGAGATAAATGTTTTTGATTATTAAGCAAGTTAAATTTATATTGGCCGATATTGTTCTCAAACATGTGTTTTTCGGCATTAAAGAGTTTGGGAACCATTTTAAGATAAGTATACTTGTTTCACACATATTAAATATGATCACTTTTATGAGTATAATTGCCGTAAACATCATATATAAGCACTTTAATGAGTATAATTGATTTAATGCAGGTCTTGATATATATGAAAATACAAGAATTTAGGGACCGTTTTAACGATGTTTTTCGGTAATAAACCGGATCCGTCCCGATCTGACCCGAACCGGACCAAAAAATATATAATATTGTGATAGCCAAATTATCCTTAAAAATCTCCGCCCCCATGAAAAAAAAATTTTGATTCGCCACTGGTATAGTTCCGCACTAATGATTTCACACCTATGACACTAAAATCTTGATATGTTATTAACTTTTATTCATGTATAATCTTTTACGTCTAACGATAATACATAACATGCATTTCACGAGCATTAATGATCATATATTAATGAATTTATACTTGCATGTATGTTATTATAAGGCTGTTTGGGATTGCTTATTTAGAACAACTTTTGATTTTTGGTGTGAAAAGACCAAAATGCCCCTCTAAAAATCACCAGAAGTTAAAATTTTTAACTTCTGGTGACTTTTGGAGGGGTATTTTGGTCTTTTCACCCCTCCAAAAGTCAAAAGTTGTTCTAAATAAGCAATCCCAAACAGCCCCTATATTCAAATAACTTCAAAGGAGGTACATACGCGTCTGATACATCAATAGAGAATGTTAGTAATTTTTTTATAGGGATCGTTTATATGATACATGTATATATGATATGTGTCATATATACTATTTAAAAAATCTAGAGATGGTTAATATTTTTATTACACTTTTCAGGGATCGTATTTTAATGTGTCATAAGAAAATGAATGAGCGTGATGATGCGAAATAGTTCTTAGGGAAAGGTTGTGATAATTACTTCACTAAGACTACTCGTGGGTGTAACTTTCTAATCACTACTAGAAAACTGTTAATAGATGACGCGCAAAAGATGACGCGCGAAAAAAGATAACGTGCATTTATGCGTATCATAAATTATTTGTCATCTTTTAAAATATTCTTAGAAAGGATGACACGCAAATACGCATATTTGCGTGTCATCTTCGTGTGTCATTTTTTTAAATTTTTTGTAACCTATAACCCGCCTTTCTACTCTCAATCCATAAACCCACTTTATACTCTCATTCCCTAAACCCACAATCACACCACACGACCACCGCCGGCCGGCCCTCTCCTTCACACCACACGACCACCGCCGGCCGTCACACCACACTGCCACCGCCGGCCTTCACACCAACCGCGACCACCGCCGGCCTTCACACCGACCGCGACCACCACCGGCCTTCACACCATCGACGCGACCACCATCGGCCTTCACACCATCGACGCGACCACCATCGGCCTTCACACCACCGTGACCACCATCGGCTAGGATAAGGTAATTAGTTTCAATGTACATATACATCCTCAAGTGAATCCATAGTATATTGTTGTTGATTTTCATTTCAATTCATCATTTAGGGTTCTAATTAGGGAAATACTTTGTGTGTTTGATCGATGAAATCGGTGATAATCTCAACCCTAGTGTGTTTAATCGTGTGTTGAAAAGTTCCATTGGGGTTCTAATTGGTCATTTAGGGTTCTAATTGGGGTAATACGATGATTTGACCGAATAAGTTCCATAAGCCAAAAAAGATCCAATCCGATTGCTGTTGTTGATGTATTGTGTGTTGAACATTGTTATGTTGGTGAAGATGGTGTCTCTGTTGATAAACTGGAGATCAACGGAGTAGATACTCTTCTTATGGTACTCGTAGAACAGAACAAATCAGTTATATGTTTGAAGTTTTATTCTTGGTCAGCAATGATGCTAAAAGACCAAAACTAACATATCTGGATACGGAAGAGTAAATTCTCTTTGTCTCTTACAAAAAGTTTGCTTTAGAAGAAGCTTAAAGGGGACAAAACGTCATAAGAATGTACAATAAGCAGTGAAATGTTGGATTATGTTTATTTGGGATTTAGCTGATTCATAAATTATTATAGTTCCTCTATTTAAGATCCCTGTTTATGCTTTTTAATGTGCATATAGTTAAATCTACATTTTATGCATGACATCTAATGTGCTGCATCCCAATCTAACAGGTTTTAGAAGTTGATTCCACAAAAGAGCGTTTTTTTGTTCATTATCAAGTAAGTATCATTAATTAAAGAACTAATCAGATCTTTATGTGTTTCTCAAATGTTTTCCCCTATAAGAATTAATCAGATCTTTTTGGTCAATGTTTGGTTCTCCACTAAGTATTTGTTTGGATTCATGGTAGAACATCAAAAGCTACAACCCTTTATTCAAGGCTGCCATGTGTAGGAAACAATGGCTAACATGCAATTATAGGTTGGGTTTATTATAAATGACTATGTTGGATGAGTTAATCTGATAATTAATTGTTAGCCAGGTCAAGCCGTTACACAAACTCCAGATCCTAACATGCGTACGACATATCTTTTGTAATGTACTAATGTCCTCTGTATGTACTGGTTTACATTGTAAAATTAACAAGAATGTGGTATATTGTATGTATATGTTAGTTTTCTATAAATGATTCTTTTTACCATTTTCTGTTACACATACAGGCTGCCAAGTGTACAAACTAATGCCTACCATTTTATACATCATAATTCACTGAAATTGTAGGAAGTGAATTAGGCAAGTTCATATCTTCCCCATTGTTACCTGAGTGGTTGAATTTGTTTGATTGTGGCATATCGTTGCACAACCATATGCTTTAAACGATGATGACTTTTCCCTTTTGTTTGGTACAGGAATTGTGGCAAAGAAGACCATTTTCGTAAGCAATGTTTCTGATTTATAAGTACATCTGTTACATCAGATTTATTAGTTATTCATTCAACCCAAATTGTAGTTTACTGGTTGATGGGGTTTACTTAGACAAGTCACTTTTGAACAAATTTTCTCAACATGGGTGTTCATAGGCTGTTTTAACTTGCATATCGTTGCAGCCCCATCTGCTTTTAATCCTTATTACTGTTGTTTTTTGGGTGCAGGGGTAAGCAAGCCTGCTTAGGTATGTATTATTTGTCATGTCTAAGTAAATCAGTTATATTACATTTTTAAGTTATTCAATAAACACAAATTGCACTTTAGTCATTCATGATGCTTCACCATTCCTATATATGGATAGAATTTAACTTAAGATCAACTAAGGTTTTACTTGCATACCCTTAGCATCTTCAGATCTTAAAGGATTTAAAGTTTCCCCTCCACCTTGAGATTTGTTAGCCTGTAAACAGGCAAAACATCACACAATGAAATGAAAGATGCAGGTTACACATAGAGGGCCCCAAGTTTACAAAATAATACGTAACATGAACTTAAAGGTTGGTTTATTATAAATCGGTTCCGGCTACTTGCGAAATTCATGGTTATTACCATTGTTTAATTATACATTCCCTCTGCTTATTTTAACAAACTTGTTCATAAATCTCAGCTAAGCCCTTCTATTGTCAAGCTTAGTAGACATCTACACGAATGAAAGACCCCTGAGATTTGAAACATCAAACGATATATAAAGCATGTAAAGCATGTAATTTGGTTCTTACAGTTCACTACATCATTACTATGCTTGCATATAATTGCCTTTTAAACTTTGGTAGAGTGCATATTTATGACTGATCTGAATGCTAGAAAAAAGTCATGACTTAGTTACCTTAAAGAATCCTGAAATTTTATTATTATTTTATACAGCTACCCTTAATCTAAAAGGGTAAAGTTAACATGTGGAAAGTCTAGATTAGTTCATAACCATTATTATATGGACGATGTTAAAGATTGTGATACAAATGGTAATAGACATTGCTTGTTAACAATATGACTCATTATTATTTTTTATTTTGTACTAATTTGTTCACTGGTATGTCTCCTATGCACAGTGGGCAAAGACATAGGCGGTCGTACAGGTGCCTTTCTACTACTTCTTCTTTTTACAATTCCTTTCAGTCCCTTTATGATGATAACCGCTGTCATGATGCTCTACATATATAATCCCTACATTTTCTGTTATATTAGCCTCGCAGATGTTCCAATATCATGTTACATTTTCTTTTAACCAACACGTTAACCTAATGTCAGCTTTCTTACATACCTACACCGTACCGTCATTCACTTACCATAACACGCATGCGCCGCAACTCGCGCGGGCAACCACTAGTGTGTGTGTGTGTATATATATATATATGTATGTATGAATGTATAGCCTTTTATGTTGATCTGATTTATTCTTTTACATACTTTTTGATATATTGGTGCATACAGTGGGATGGTATAAGAATGTAGCTATAGTCACACTCAAGTTAAAGCCACTTCTACCTGGTTCACACGGTTCAGGGTGACCCAAACATTTTTTGATACATTGATATCAATGTATCTCTGTGTTTATGTGCAATGCATTTTCGGTTCTGAATGCTTCTACAATTATGTTGTTTAGGGGCTTGAGACTGTAGATAAGAGCCATTTCAGGAAGGATTGGTGACACACCCATCATTGGTGCAGGGACATATGCCAATAAGTTCTCAGGTACCTCCTCTCCTTATGCCATGATCTACATCTTCACTAGTTTCCATCATATCATATGTTCCTTTTCTTCTATCAATCTCAATTCAACCAAATTTTACTTGCTTCTGAGCTTTCATGTTCATGGCAGGGAAGTTTGACCACATTGTCTCAGAGTAATGGGGATACAAGTATGACTATGCAACTATTCCTTTTCTTGCTGAGATCTTTAAGGTATTCATTTATTTCTTCATGTCTTTACATATAATCTACCCCATCTGCTTAAGCAAATTCTTTGCGTAGGTCGAGTTGGTTGGCTGAAGCACTCTAGTGTGTCAAATACAATTATGGAGTCATTATTCTCTTTAGGTTTGTGTTATGTCATATTCATGACTTTATTACTTTGATTTAGCTATTAGTTACTTATGATCGGGGTGCCAAACAGGTCATGCGGGTGAAGTCGACAAATCAATGATTGGGCACCTTCTAGAGCAGCTGGTGCTGTAGAAGCCATTGCAACTGTGGTCGTGTTACGTTTCAAATTTTATTTATGTGTAGGGCTACTTATTAGACTATTAAATGAATTTGGAACTACTTTGTAATTTTGCGTATGCATGTGAACATGGAACAACTTTGTAATTTTTGTTAGTATTAATTTAATTAAATGAATTTTGTTTTGCTATTATTCGACAATTATTGATTTATAATTTTATAAAAACAACAGGTAAAATTTATAAAAATTAATGTGTATATATATATAGGAATGGGTTCATGTGAGAACCCTTGGTAATTGTAAGAACTCTATAACTCTACCACAACCATTGATATATTATAAAATATTCCAGATTCCAAATGAATGGTTTTGATGATATCAGGGCAATAAGGTCATTTTCTTTTGTACTTTTCTGAAGCATGTCAGTACTTTCCATCTACTTTTCTCTTTATGTTGATAAAAAACCCACAAAATCAATGAAATCCAATCCATCCAACCTTCATCACCTCCATAAATCTTTCTTTATCTTATCTTGAATCGTACCACCACATATCATCCAGATCGTATCCAGTATGTTGCCAAACATTCATACCCCATTGACGTTATTGTCATCACGAATCTCCTTAGCCCGTCGAAGGAACCATCACTAGTGTAACAGGCCCGTTGAAGGAGCCATCTCTTGATCCGCAGGTATATTTACTTCGATTCTTTTATTTGAATTAGGGTTTCTATCTATGTATTTGCTTTCCCTTGTTTCCTCACACTAATCTCTCGTCTAAAAAAAATTATGTTCATAGTCTCCCCATCTTCCCCCAACACCAACAATGATGGCAACAATGATGTTTATTGACCCTAGACCACAACCCTTTACCCTACCATGTAGTTGCTACCTGAAACCTTTGGCATTTTATTTTGAAACCTTTGGCATTTTATTAGATCTGGAACCATCGATGAGTTTTAGGAGTGTAGGATCGGTATTTTAGGTGGTTGTGATTTGTTTTATTGTTTTCAGGTGATCGGAAATGTGGGTGCGGTGGTAATGATTTCAGGTTGTAATTTAATGGTGTGATTTTGATGTATTGTTGTAGATTTTAGTTGTGTGTTTTTGATGTATTTTTTGAATATTTATGGTTGTAGTTTAATGTTTTAAAGTACATATTTATATATTTCAACTTACAATGGTGCATTTTTTATACATTTTGTTAGTCTTATTTGTTTAATGTATCTAGGTTTTTTCTTTTTTGTTATTATTAGATATGGGTATATTAATGCATATATTTAATATTCTATGTTACGTGGTTCACATTGACGTTGCACCTTTTTACAGTGGTATTACACTTGTTTATATTAATGTAACACTAAGTTACATGCTTTAGATTACAGCAGTGTAATAGTGCAATATAATGTAATAACTTGTCACTATAATACCATAAATTGGGAATATTGTATCGTAACACTAGTAGTTTTGTTTTTGCAGTGGTGCAATTTTATTTTGTTTGGTTTTTGCAATGGTGTAATTTGCAGTGGTCTAATATCTTGATGTTCTTGTATTATAATGTATTTTTAGTGGCTTTTTTATGTTACAGTGGTGTATATATATATTTATTGGGTTAATTTTGTTACAATAGTGTAATTACAATGATGAAATTTTTGTTACATTATTGTAGTTTTTTTAACGTGGCTTTAAATACAATATTGAAATTTCATTACGGTTAATGTTGATTTGGTTGTTAGGTTTCTAAATTATAGAGGTGTAGTTACATGGTTTAATGGCATTTGTTTTACATTTGTTTTACAAATTGTTTTACATTGGTTAATATTGGTTTACATTAGTTTACATTGGTTTACATTGGTGTAAAGTCGTTTGATTGTTATAATGATCGTGTTACTGTTAGTAGGTTTTAAATAAATTAATTATAATTATGAGGTGAATTACAAGATGTATTAGTAAACGGTCTATTTACATTTACATTACACCTTTGATGTAATTCACTATAAGTAATTACAAATATGATGTAATTTACTGTAAGTATTAGAATTAACATTCAAATGAACATGATGTAAATTACTATAAATAATTACAATATGATGGGTTCAAGTCTTGCTTCCCCAAATTGATTAGTTGTAACTATTAGCATTTGCATTCAAATGAACCAGTGTTGCAAAAATTGCTAGGCGCTAGTCGGGCGGCGAGGTAGGGACTAGGGATTAATCGGGATTAATCGGATAGGAATTTTCATATATAATTTTTAGTTTTATATATAATACACACATTTTAGTATGTAATTTAATAAAAAAGTTCAGTTTTATATATAAATATACATATGTGGCCGGAATTTCTAAGTTTTTGCCGGATTTTCCAAGTTTTGGCCGGAATTTTTGAAAGTCGCCGGAATCCCGCCGGAACCCTACCGGAAATTCGCCTGAATCACCGATTTTTGGCCGATTAGACCGATTTTTGGCCGATTAAGACCGCCTAGGCCCGATTAGTGCCGCCTGGCTCCGCCGAGCGCCTAATAGCGCCGACTAGCCTTAATCGACAAGGTTAGTGGCCGCCTAGCGACTAATCGCCGCCTAGGCGGCCGCCTAGACCGCCTTTTACAACACTGAAATGAACTGTTACAATATGATGTAACTCACTGTTATTCGATGTAATTCATTGTATTAGGTATGGTTTTATGTTTGATTCAGGGTTTTTTGTTGTTAATACACCATGTTTGTTTGATGTAATTTACAGTAAGAAGTTATAATATGATGTAATTCGTTGTAGGTATTAAAATTGTATTCATATGAACATGATGTAATTCATTGTTTGTTGGTTCATGATTGATTAGGATGAACTTTATAGTCGATGTAGTTGATGGTGTGATTTTGTACATATTGTTTTGTTGTTAATACACATTATAATATGATTTAATTTGCAGTAGGTATTATTATTTGAATTCATATAACTAGATTTTTTTGCAATACTACAGTAGTGTAAAACAGTGTAATCCTCATTTTGTTATATCGCTATTAAATGTTAACGGAATTATTAATGTGTAATTGTTTTTTATTTTATTTTTATTTAATTCCATTATTGAAGTTTTGTTATATTAGTGTAGTTACATGATGTAATGTTGTTTGGTTGTAAGATATTGTTTTTTATATATGTTTGTTTGATGTAATTCACTGTAAGTAATTACAAAATGATGTAATCCACGATATGAATTACGATTTACATTCAAAAAAACATGTTTTTAATTCATCGTAAAGGTTCTCATATATGAACTTTATTATAACAAACTCTTTGTCTTTTCTTTAGATATAAGTATGCTTTTTAGTTTAATTCTGTTTTGTCTACACGTTACAGTAATGTAATAAGTAATGGCTGAAAATAAATTTTAAAAAATTTCGAAACTATATTGGATTTAAAGAGAAAAATAAGACGAGTTTAATGGTGTGATTTTTATAAAAAAATCATAATGCATAAAAAAGTTATATAAGTTTTAAAAATAAAGGAGGTAAACTTTTATAAAAAAGTAGATAGAATCTTTGAAAATAGGTGGTGACACTTGTCAACACCAAATTAAAAGCTGACTTTTGTGTATGAGTGAAATGTCAAAATGACCTTTTCTACTAAAAAATGAATATGGACACTTGTCATCTTATGATTCTAAAATATAATCAATGGCCTACAAATAGTTAATGGGTTCTTACAATTAGTATGGGTTCTTAATAGAACCAAACCCTATATATATATATATATATATATATATATATATATATATATATATATATATATATATATAATAATGCAGCTAAATTTATGACGTGCATTGCGCGTCATCTATTGCACGTCATAAAAATTTCATAGATGACACGCGCATGTGTGTCATCTATTCATTTATGACTATCCCTTCCTTGACGCGCATTGCCCGTCATCTTTTGCACGTCATAAAATGCGCGTCATCTTTTGCACGTCATAAAAAAATGACGCGCGGATGCGCGTCATCTATCATTTATGACTACCCATTTCTTGACACGCATTTGCGCGTCATCTGACCCCAAAGATGACGCGCAATGCGCGTTATCTATTGCAGTTTTTCTAGTAGTGAATAATAATTATGAGATTAATAATTAAAGTATTTTTGTTTTTATAGTTCTATTCAATGTGATGATGGTATTGCCCAGCCCGTATATAAAGATGATATTGTGTCATCTTTGAATTTATTATTTAAATTATCAAAAAGTATTTATGTTTTTATAGGTATATTCATCGTGATGATGCGTATTTCCCTGCGTGTGTAAAGAAATGATAAGGTGTTGTCCTTGAATTAGATTAAAGTATTTAATTGGCAGCTTTTAAGAATTAGTTGTATGTGTGTCCAACTTGATGACTATCTCAATAATGATAGGCAACAATTAGGGGTGTTCAAAAATACCCGAATCCGAAACCGAATCCGAAATATCCGAAAATCCAAAATTCGGATATCCGAAATTTCGGATATCCGAAATATCCGAACTTCGGATATCCGAAATTTCGGATTCGGATTCGGATAGTGATTTTGAGAATTTTCGGATATTTCGGATATCCGAAATATCCGAAATATCCATATAAAATTTTAAAAATATTAAATATTAATTAAATATTTTAGATATTTTCGGATATTTTGGATATTTTAACAAAAACTTTGGATATGTAAATAAATTTCAATAAAAATTTATTATATTTTTATAAAATTTATTAAAAATATATTTTTTTTTTGAATTTCGGATATCCGAACGGATATCCGAATCCGAATCCGAAATTTCGGATATCCGAATTTCGGATATCCGAAATTTCGGATATCCGAAATTTCGGATTCGGATTCGGATAGTGAAATCCACTATCCGAAATTTTCGGATATCCGAAATTCGGATATCCGAATTTCGGATATCCGAAAATGAACACCCTAGTAACAATCTAGCTTCTCGTATTACTTCTCTCACTAAATATCATTCTCTTAGTTTGCTACTAAGTAGATAGACGGATTAGTACAAAACTCAAAGTCTCAATCTTTCTGTTTTGACTCTCTATACCTTGGGGAGGTGAACGGAGTAAGTGCAAGCCGTAAATAATAATTTTTAATATATTCCAGAGCTTCCTCTAACAAGGTGTTTGTGGATGCATCTTGACGAAAATTGACAGAAACAGTAAGTAGTCTGCTTGATTTTACTGGTATAGAATATAATATACAGCCATTTCGAAAAGGCCAATCTTCAAATTCAAAACACTGATAAACCAAATAAACTAGACTGCCTAAGAATATGAACTTCCTAACATTAAATAAGCTACTAATACAGAAATAAAAAGATAACCATCCCACTCATCCACTAAACAGTCTAAAGCAATGTTTTCAGAACCGGATCGGACGTCGAACCGGACGCCTTACTGGTTTGGTGGTCGGACGGTTAGACCGGATTTAACTATATTTTAATTATATTTATATATGTAATTAAATTTAAGTAATTTATATATGATTTATATATATATTTTATAGTTATATATAAAACTTAACTATATTTGTATATCCGACGTACTAATTTATGGTTTAACACCCGTTTTTACCCACTAAAATCAAAAAGAAAAAAATACCAAAACCGGTCCGAACCGGTCCGGTTTCCCGGTCCGACCAGCGGTTCGGGACGAACCGGCCGGTTCGACCAGTAAAAAATGAGTCACCCCAGACCGGGCCGGACCAGGCACCGAATCCCGGTCGAACCGGTCGGACCGGCCGGTCCGATCCGGTCTCAACAACAATGGTCTAAACACATGTTGCTGTTGACCAGGACTTTTATGGGACTGCCCATTAGTAAATGGGTTGGTTTCTTGGGTCCAACTGGATTGTACCAATACAACCTGTTCGAAGAAATGGCTTAATTGTCCTCAAGTCGAAAAGAAAGGAATTGACGCGCCAACAAGTCATAACTTTTTCGAGTTGCTTCTTTCAACGGATGGTTGTATTAAGCAGTAAGCCAACAGAAACATGTTTGTGAACTTCTAAGCAACAACATATATAATATGAGGCTTCCTAGGCACATTGTCATTATTTTCAATGGGTTCACTAGACATGCCACATCCAATGGTGCCCTTAACCCCTCTTTTCTCTAGCCTAAATCCCGATGCAGTCCTGAAAAAACCCAGTCTAATAGAGTTTGCCACCATCTTGTGGCGAGGCCTCCTTTTATTACGGGATTTTGATTGCGCTCAGATGTTAATCTTGTGCTACTTGAATGTGTTTAACTTTCTTCAGGATTATATATCTTCCTTTTCTTTGCCTGTTGATGTTTCTGGCCGAGCTTACTTACCATCCATCCAAGCCTTGATCATTGCAACTAAAGGCTACCAAAGAATCTAATTGTGCTACAATAGCAGCTAATTAAGCAACGATAACTTCTTCAGGTAGGTAACAATAGCATCTTCAGATAGGTTTTGAGGTGCCATGATTTCCGACAATGAAACTAAATGATAAAAACACGAATAGTCGGCTTGATGTCATTGGTATATATAAATACGAAACATAGCCACTTTGAGAGGGACAGTATCTAAATTTATAACACTGATAAATAAAATAAAATAGACTACCTAAGAACATGAACTTCTTAACTTCATAACAAATAAACTCGAACAGATTCTTTAAAAGGAATAGAGAGGAAAGAGGGAAGAGTAAGGGCATTGGACCATGTTTATACGGGTAACCCAGGCAAAACAACATTGTCGTGCTATGGGAAAGCTTTGTTGAGAAGATATATTTTTTTGTGTTATATCAATATATCATATCATTTCTAAAAGATATAATATTTGATAGGATGTCATATTAGCTTCTATCATGACGGAACAACATGCCTAGGGCTTGTGGACTCTTTCATAACCAATACAACACTACAACTCATCATTTATTTATTTAATTAAATCTCAAGGTCACACAATACACTAATACGTTTCTAAATGAATTTAAGTGCGATAACAAGGAATGCTAACATGACTTCTGCGTGTCATATACTTTTTTATTTATCTCTATCACTATCCTATTGGTGATGGACATATTCATTTTTCATATATCTATTTGTACGTGTTGCCCAAAAAATCAGTAAAATAATATTTTTGCTGCTACTACTTATGTAGATGGTCTTATATAAAAAAATACAACTAATAGTATTTGTTTTCTTTTTTTTTTAACTTTGATTTGTAACAACTAATCATCCTACACAGTTTCCAAGTAATTTTACCACCTACATACTCAAAAAGATTAACTTAAAAAAACACAACAAAACGATAAACTCGTTTAAATAAGCTAACTTAAATACCTCGTAGTCTTTTTATAGGGCAGGTCTAAGATGTTTAATTAAAAGCTATGAACCGAATAAAATTTAGGTCTTCCCTATGAAAATGAACCGTGTCAAATTGATAATATTTGAAACGAATACATTTAATAAATAAGTTTCAAGTCTCGTCTCAAGTGGCACGGATCATTGTCGATCAAGAAATAACACCCATTGTCAATAAGATTTGAAACAAATGACTTCATTAACTTATCTAACGATGAGAAAAAAGCCAAGAGAGAGCATAAAATACACTCTTATTATTTGCTTCAAAATTCCAGCAGGGAAAATCAGTGCCATAAGAACCAACAAAAAGACAGCTTGTGTAACAATTTTAGTACAAAAAATTCAAAATTAATTCTTTTACAGAAATAATTATTTTTCAATTTCAAAGTTAAAATTTTCCAGAAATATTTCTTGAAGAAACCGAGGAGGCTCTAGTTGACGACATCAAGAACAAGCTTACGGGACTTCAAAACCGACCACCTCAATCGCCTGTAGTAAGCAGCTTGAAGCAAGGCAAGTGACAGTACAAATATCCACTTGAATCCCATCTGCGTCCCCAAAACAAAATAACAATTTCAACCAACTTATTTAAAAATGGATCCATTTGGATTGTGCTACCCTCTATATAAGTGTATGCTACAAAAATTATTCATGTGATTAGGTGTAAATTACGAGTTTGGTCTCTCCTGAGAACTATTCACACACTTTGCCCCTACCTGCATTGTTTGCTTGCACTTTTGGTCCTGAGCCCCTAGTGCAAGCAAATGCCGAAAGTAGAAATAAAATTCATATATAGTTTGAAAGAGGGATAAAAAATCTGTAATTTATACCAACCACAAGGATGATTTATATAGTTTACACTATAAAAATTACTTGCAAGTACTAATTATCTTCAAGCTTTTAGAAAATTGAAGAAAAAAGTGCTTGTGGGTTAACTTAACATGGCACGGCCCACTTTGACTTGTTACCCATCATGCCATCTTTAAAATGTAAAACCTAAAAGGTAAGTATAAGCTGTTTAATCCTTGGTGTTGCTCATTGTTTTTAGCCCAAGCCATCTAATGTTAAATAGATATTCGCTAAAAACCGATTGCAATGTAGAAATCAGTTAGTTCGACCTCAAAGTCAAATTTGCCATTTCCGTTTATCAAGACCAAAATTGTAGGATTTAAAGAATCTGTACCAGTTTCCTTTCTTCCATTTCTGGTTCTGCAGCCCAACTCAAAAACGAGACGACATCCTTTCCCATCTACAAAAATATATAACAGAAAGAAATGCCAGTATGAGAACAGAACTGAGAACAAACATATAAAAGCAGCCCGTTAACCCGTCACCAACCTGGGCTTCTGTGGCTGGAGTACCATCTTCATATTCCACAGCACCATCATTAAGCATTTTGGGCATTGCTATAGCTCCCCCAGGAAAGTATGGATTATAGTGCAGGCCTTCCCTAATCTGCGATAAAGTCAAACATTGGTTCATTACTTATTGTTATATGGCGTATGTTTGCAAAGCCAGTAGTGGTTGCAATACATTGGCATCTATTAGTCAACCCACTTGGAAGACAAAAAACTTGAATAAATACATTGTTTCTAATCAAAGTTATGTTTACAAAAGCTTAATAAATATGGATATTGGACTTCTTTTGTTTGTAAGGAAGCACAACCAACAAGCACTAAAGGAGTTCCAACGAATTTGAAACTCCTAAAACTTGCTACTCACCGGAAATTTATCTTGGAATGAAAATGGAACGAGTTTTCTTTTTCCTTTAATTATATACAGATACAATATACAAATTTATCTCTTCTAGTCTACTTTACACATTATTGCAAAAAAGTTATTGAAATTTATATGTACAATCATACAAATTAAAAGTTCATTATGAAATCAAATACAATTATAATTGAAAAGATATCTTCTCTAGTTACATTACAAAAAAAAATCTAAGTTTTGAAACTTTTTGAAGATTTATGTATTAGACTATATTATTATTAGGGTTTGGTAAGGATTATTATTAGGGTTGAGCCCACGGGACCGTTTACGTTTTTAGAGTTTTATTGTAAACTCTATATAATGTAACCAAACCTATCAATAATATTCATTCAGTTTTTACCATTTGACATAGTAATATGGTATCAGAGCCTTAGGGTTCTGGTTACCTTCTTCTCTGCGGCACCACCATAAAAATACAAACCCTAGCCGTCACCACCACGTTCAAACCCTAGACAGGGTGGTGTGAAGCAGTCGCTGCCCTATCCATTCTATTTGCTTTTAGTTCTTTTATCTTTTCCGTTCTAAATAAAGATCCGTCTCGATTTTAGATTCAAGCCACTTATCTTAAATCTTTCTTCTCCACAAAACCATATGCCCATATCCCGTCTTTTTTTTTCTCCTTCGTTTGTTCTTGCTTGACCACGGTCCGTTGCCACCAAAGAACGCCGCCTGGCCACAGTCACCAGCCTTCGATATGACACACCACCGCACGACCACGGTCGTCGGGTGTTATCTTGTTTCTTTTTTTTTACCTTTTCGATTGGGATATCGATCACGTGATCATGTTGCCGTTGCCGCGTCGCCTGTTGGACTACGATCCACCGCCGCACCACCTCTGCCACGCCGCCTGCAAGACTACGGTCCGCCGCTGCGCCGCCTTATGCCGTCGTCGCACTGCCGCATTGGAAGCCCCTCGCAAGATTACATTATTATTTAAAATTGTGGATTGCATTTAAGGTTTTGGACTGAAGATTGCAAGATTATGGAATTTTGGTCGTAGTTGTGACCGAGATCGAGAATATTTTTTATTGTTCTTTATGTTTACTTTTTATTGTTTCCAGTCCGAGAGTCCGTTTCTCTACCGCTCTGACTGCGGGGGAGTATTAGACTATATTATTATTAGGGTTTGGTAGTGATTATTATTAGGGTTGCGCTCACAGGCCCGTTTAGGTTTTTAGGGTTTTATTGTAAACTCTATATAATGTAACGAAACATATCAATAATATTCATTGAGTTTTTACCATTTGACATTATGTTTATTGAAGCTTGCATGAATATAATTAAGTTACATTGTAAATCTTCTTTCCATTAAAAGTATATGCGGTAAAATTATCACCAATCAAAGTTTAAACAATGAAAGAAATAAAAAAAGAACATGTTGAAAAAAAAAATCACAACTCACTGTAACACCAGCAGGAGGATCACGATAGCCAGTCAGAAGTGCAAACACATAGTTTTGTCCATTATGACGAGCCTGAAGTAAAAAAAAATGTAAGAGTCTAGCAACACAACAAAAAGTAAAATATAAAAAATCCTTAAAAATTGAAATAGGCAGAAAAGGTTACTTTGGTAATAAGACTCAAATCTGGAGGGTAGGCCCCACCATTAGCAAACCTCGCAGCTTGCTCATTTGCATAAGGTTGAGGAAACCGGTCACTTAATTTTCCAGGGCGTGTAAACATCTCACCCTCATCGTTAGGGCCATCGACCACTTCAATTTCAGCAGCCATTGCCTTTGTTTCCTCTTCTGTATATGCCACACCCACCAGATCACGATATGAAATCAAACCCATTGAATGACATGAGGCACACACTTGTGTGTACACCTGGTGTCCACGTCGAATCCTGCTCAATGTCAAAAAACAAATTGCAAACTTTAATTGCTGATAAGCTTTTATGTGATATAAAAAGGACACAACGTCGCAATGAATTGTTATTGATTAGCTGATGTCACATAATAAGGATCACTGGATCACATAATCAGCTGTCATAACATGTGTTGCAGATAATATTATTTGGATGTGCTTCTGCCAAATAAGCCTATAAATATCAAATTATTTAACGTCTGAGGTTTTGATCAAAACTGCTTATTTATAAACTAAAGTGATGAATTTGTCAGGCTAAAACAAGTTGTAGCAGATAGAGTTTGGATGCGCTTCAGCTATTTGAAGTTAAAACAATCAGATTACTAGATATTTGAGTGTTTTGCAAATTCTGAATTTCTGATAGTATAAAAGATAATGTATATGGAAGCCTTTTTAAGTGTTCAACTTTTTTCACTAAGGTCGTCTCAAGTTTACATCTTGTTTCATTTATAGTAGTTTCAACCAAATACATGCCAAAGCACAGAAATGACTTTAAGTTACTAATAATATATTAATATGTTTGATCATGTGTCAATTTGACAATTTGTTATAGGTTAAGACTGTTTTATCTTCAAATATTTAAAGTGTCCTCATGACTCGGCATGTTTTTGGTCGAAACTGGAAGTTGGAACAAACATGCATACTTGCTGGCCTATAAAGCAGTTTTATCATCTGGGTGACCTTAAATAAAAAGCTAAGTACTTTGGTTGCCTACACATCCATAATCCCTAAAAGAAAAGATAATGAACTGATGAACTTAGGGTTCTTGATTTTCGACCAAATTAAACTTCGAATCATTTTCAAGCTGACCAAATCGTTAGACAATAATTTTAAAAAGAACATATGAATGCATGAGAAGGTACAAAAGGAACTCACGAAGCATGGTCATATGAACTAAGAATGCCTTGGTGAGGCCAAGGGTAACTTGGAGATTCCAAACCATGCTCAGCTTCATCAGCAGCTGCAATAGTAGTAAAACTTATGATTCCTGATAGACCTGCTCCGAGCAGAGCAATTGCCCTCAGTGACTTCACACCAGCAGATCCAGCTCCATCCTGGTCTTTCTTTGAAATAAGAGACGATAAAGCTGGCGAGGCCTGGAATTTTAAGAAATGATCAGCAATCAGTAAATACAGTATAAGTAACTTAACTTTAGCTTGGGAAGCAAAGATATAAATTTTATCCTAGTTTGCGTTTCAGCCAACTTATTTTTAGCCCAGGAAGCAATAATATGCTCAACTTGCTAAATTCAATCTTACGTAGTTAAGACTTGGCTGTGTATGTAAGCTGCTGATTAACATAAGCTCGTGAAATGAAAAGATCGCAAAAAACAAAATACGTGGCCATTATCATCACCCATCTGTGGGATTGGTGGGAGAATAAAATATAATGTTATTGGGACCTAAACTCCATCAACAAAGTCAAGGTTGATCATGTCCCTTTTTTTCCAAACAGATGTCACTCGTAATACTTATATCAAGAATAAGGATAGATGTTGGAATTTACTAAACATTTCAAATAGTCACTTGATGACTGGAAGATTAATAACTAGTGTTATAATGCGCAATAGGGATAATCCATAGTCCAAATTTTAAAAAAAATTGTTCACATATGAGAGAAGAGTTATTTTTATGACCTGAGGTTAGTTTAGTCATTGAGCAACCGTCAGTTACAATTTAGGATACTCGTAAAAAAAACAAAATGGATATTCCCAAGAATACCACTTCTGCCCTAAAAGACACATTCATAGAAACATATTAATAACAGAAGCATGGTCCACAAACCCCCGACACCTCACGCCACAGGACAGGAGCGCTAGAGTTAAAAGACACGATGTATGCAAAACCCAATGAATTAAACGATAATGCTTACAGTGGAATGAGTATGAAGTCTGCCCCTCAGCAAGTGGTAAATTCCCCTACCAGCAGCCATTATTTCCTGTAAATCCATTCATCAGAATTTAATGTTAACTTATAATGATTCCCTACTATGACTAGCATTACCGATTCAAATCCAGGCACAAAATAAGCAAAATGTCAAGTGAATATTACGTCCAAAAGTAAATAACAAGAGTAACACTCCTCTCATGCCAAAAAATACTTGCATTGTAATAAGCGAACCCTGATACCAACCAATATTGTTTGCTTTGTCCACATGCCACGAGGAGCTCGTGAATTTGTTTTTGGGTACCCTTGTGGAAACTTCCCAGGAGAGCATCCATCCTGAATTGTTCCCACCCAAACATGATTGACTATGAAGAACTCTCTCATCCACCGCTAATGTGCCCAAAATACGATGATAGTATTTTAGACAGATCTTCCTTATAAGTACAGAATCTCTTGTGTGGGCGAACAATAGGACTGGCTTAAGGTGCACAACCACAACCCTTTTAAGGACTCATCGGTTTCTCCCGACATCTTAAACATTACATGAGTGGCTCTAATATATTAGTAGTACTCACCCCTAATATCAATCGATATTATTAGCATTCCCCGTAAGGAGCTAGCAGATTTGTTTTTGGCTACCTCAGTGGAAACTTTCTAGGAGTTTAACACTTCACCCATCCTAAATTGCTCCCACCATACAAGCTTTATGATGGAGAACTCTAATACCCAATGCACCCAGAACGCATTTGACTGTATTTAACGTAGGAGTTGCTTACGTTTGTTACTTCACTCCGGATCTAGAAGCCGTTTTGAGCTTCAAAACTGATTAGAAACTTACCTTTGTCATGACAAAATTCTATGCAGATTACCTTTGCAACTAGTACTACACAAAATTATTTGACCCTATCAACATCCATTTCCAATTGAATTTGTATAGTACTAGACTTGTCACTAGTAATAATCCTATGAATCGCTATTTTTCGCGTATAACAAGAACACAGTTCTAAGTTACGAAATGAATTGCAAATCGTTAACGATAACAAGGCTACGTACTTTCAGCTTCTATATGTTTTCGATGTATATATAATCGTAATCGGGAGAACTCAATCAAAACAAGATCGATTAAACAACAATATCCTGCATTTCGTGCAGACAATCAAACCCTAGAGCATCAATTCACGTAGAAGATAAAATCTTAGGTCAGACACTTACAGAACGTTGTTGGCGGAGATTGAAATTATACTACAGCGTTTACCGGAGCAAGTGGATCTAACAATGAACTGATATATGAATTGAATGAAAAAAAAAAGTTTCAGATCTTCGATATCGCGTCGTTCTACCGTGACGAAATTTGGGTGGGCTCGTAGAATTTAGGCATTTGGGCTATAGGTTGAATCCAATATCAATTATTGGGCTTCTCAATTGTTTTCCCTTTATATATTTTTCATTTTTTCATGTTAATTAGAGGTCATGACTCATGACTATTCATATCATGTGTATAAAATATCTTCTTTAAAAAAATTAAGCGTTCCAAGTATTGCTATAAACAATGATGTAGAATAGAAAGTATATTAAATTGTAACGATTATTTTTAAAAAATTATACTTCTAACTTCTAGTAAACAATAACGTGCGATTTAATAAATAAAATCCAAAGTGTTAATTAAAGAGATGTATGGTTTAGTAATGGATGTTATTTGGTTCGAGTTTAATAAAACATAAACAAGATTCTAAGAATAAGGCTTGATTCTTTTCTACTTGACTCGGTCCTGGGTAGTTAAAAAATGTTCCTAACGGGTAACACGTAAATTGGGTAGTTAAAAAATGTTCCTAACGGGTAACACGTAAATGTTATCGTCATAACATGCGATTTGTGTCTACTCGTTTGTATCATATTCATACGAATATTATTAATACACATTTTGTAAAATATGCATCATATTCTACGCAAGATTAAAGAAACAAGTATTACGCTATTTTACACTTATCGTGTATCTATTTATTAAAGTAGTATATTTTTTAAAAAGACATATTAATTGTAAGTAATGTTACTCCACGCCTAAAAGATCGTAAGTTTGACCTAAACATAGTGGTGCCAGTTGGGGTGTCAAATTTGCTAATCTAGGAACAAATAACCCGCTAAAAGCATTCAATCTTAATTAAGATGACTTTAAACCCATATTTAACAAAACCCTTAACGTGAACACTAGTGAATCAACTTTTTAAATTAGGCTTTAAGATAATTTAATTTACATATGTGAAATTTTAACAAAATAAGCCATAGAGATAGTTTAATCTTGTAACATGTGATTGATTTTATTTTAAAAGATACCAAGTCTTCCTTAAAAAAAGTATTAACTAGTGGGATTTACTAGGTGTTGGTTCGTTCGTTTTGTTCATTCCGTTAAACTGTACATAAAATATAAAAATTAGACGATGTTAATTTAATCAAACAATACTTTTCACACCACTTCACAATACAAATCCAACGACAGCGTTTCAGTAGCAAATGTTTTCACTTTTCAGCACTTAACACCGGTGCACCACTGTAACACCACCACCACCACCACCACCACCACCACCACCACCACCACCATTCACCGGAATCTCAACTGCCACTTCATCTCCTCCGGCGACATATACCCCTCACTCATGCCCTAACCCTGACAACTCACCGTAATGGACATCCTCTTCGCTCAGATCCAAGCGGATCTCCGCTCCAACGACGCCCTCCGCCAATCAGGAGCCCTACTTCAAGCTCTCCAACAATCCGCCGCCGGCCGCGATATCTCCGTCATCGCAAAGTCCGCCGTTGAAGAGATCGTCGCTTCTCCGGCCTCCGCCGTCTCCAAAAGCTCGCGTTTGACCTCATCCGATCCACTCGCCTCACCACCGATCTATGGGAGATCGTTTGCACCGGCATTCGCAACGATCTCGAGTTTCCCGATCCTGACGTCACCGCTGCTGCTGTTTCGATCCTTGCTGCCATACCGTCGTATAGGCTTGGTAAGCTTATTACAGATAGTAATAAGGAGATTTCTAGCTGTTTTGATTCTACTAGTGATAATTTGCGGTTTTCGATTACGGAAACGCTGGGATGTGTCCTTGCGCGTGATGATTTGGTTACTTTGTGTGAGAATAATATTAATTTGTTGGATAAGGTGTCGAATTGGTGGAGTAGGATAGGGCAGAATATGCTGGATAAAGCGGATAATGTTTCGAAGGTCGCGTTTGAGTCGGTTGGGAGGTTGTTTCAGGAGTTTGAGTCTAAGAGGATGAGTAGGTTGGCGGGAGATAAGCTTGTGGATAGTGAGAATTCGGTTGCGATTAGGTCGAATTGGGTGTCGTCGATGGTGGAGTTTGTTTGGAAGAGGCGGAATGCGTTGATGGCGAGGTCATTGATTCTTCCGGTGGAGAGTTTTAGGGCTAGCGTGTATCCACTTGTTTATGCTGTAAAGGCTGTTGCATCTGGGTCAATTGAGGCTTTTCAGAAGCTATCAAGATCTTCAAAGAAAACGTCTACTAGTACTTTGGATTCGAGCAAGGCGGAGAGGTTTGTGGGAGTGTCGGATGTGGTCACCCATTTGGCACCGTTTTTGGCATCTTCGTTAGACCCAGCATTGATTTTCGAGGTGGGGATTAATATGTTGTATTTGGCTGATGTTCCTGGTGGCAAGCCTGAGTGGGCTTCGGCATCAATTATTGCAATTCTAACTCTTTGGGACAGACAAGAGTTTTCTTCTGCTAGAGAGAGTATAGTCAGAGCTGTTGTTACCAACCTACATCTCCTTGATCTCAGTATGCAGGTTTGTGCAACCACTTCTTCTTGCACTTTATATTATGCGTGCTGCATGCAATAGTTTCAGTGATTGTGTGCAGCACTGTATATACAAAACCATAGGTCACATATTGATCTGAGATCCAGGTATACTAGTTCCTATGAATAGATGAAAGCCTTAATGTTAGACAACCAGTTGTTCACTTGCTGATTTAAAATCTATACACACAGAGATCGGATAAGAAATAGTTTGTTGACAGTCTTCACACACTTCATTATAACTGAAACCAACTAGGCTCTAACTTCAACTGGTTGACTGGGTTATTTATGAATCCTATGTGATGTTGAGATGCTTAATGTAACATAGTGAGACTCCATCTTATTTGCCATGTAGATAAATATATAACTTATCGAGCTTTATTTTCTTTTCCATATCTGGCATTGTCTGAACAGGAATAGGAGGAAGTTGAATAACACTTGTTCAAGTTGAGAATTTTATTTTAGATGAACATATCATGACAGTGATTTAAGCAGGCTTAGAAACAAAAAAAAAATTAGCTAGCAAGACAAGTAAATAAAAAGATGGTGTACTGGATGTGCTTTCTCCGTGTTATCAACCTTATAATGTTACCCAAGCTGGACAACATGCTTTCTTATAATCTTCTACCCAGGGTCATATAGGTACTATTTAGTTTTCTATTATTAGTACATTATATCTTTTGGATGTTCCAGAGCAGGTACACTTACCTGGTTTGCTTTTCTTAAAAAAATGATAAGCCAATCACCATACAACATAGTATACACATTCTTTTTCATTCTTAGTGGTAAATTAGTAAGAGTGGCAACATAAATCACCACATATCAAAATCGAGTAAAAATAGGTAATCAGGTCACACAGGGATCTTCCCCTAATCCATTGTGGCTTTTCTTAGTCCCTGGTGAAAAGTCAAAGTTATTGTTATTATTATATTTTGCAGTGGAGGTGTACTAACAGTCATGTTTATCTCTATCAGTCTGGCAAGTTACTATATATCTCATCTGAACTTAGTTCAGTTATGATCAATCATATCAACCTGTTGAAGCTTTTGGTTTCTTAATATTGTCTGCACAGTATGAGTACAAACTAATGGTAATACAATGTATTTATGGATTCAGGTTTCATTATTTAAAAGGCTGCTTCTCATGGTGAGAAACTTAAGAGCAGAATCGGACCGCATGCATGCTTTAGCATGCATCTGCCGTACCGCTCTTTGTGTTGATCTTTTTGCAAAAGAAAGTGTTCGAAGAGGTCAAAAGCCTCTTCCTGGAACAGACATTGCATCACTTTTTGAGGATGCCAGAATCAGAGATGACCTCAACACTGTCACAAGCAAAAGTTTATTTAGAGAAGAATTAGTGGCCACTTTGGTAGAAAGCTGTTTTCAGCTGTCACTGCCGCTGCCTGAACAAAAAAATTCAGGTATGGAGAGTAGAGTGATTGGAGCATTGGCCTATGGAACCGGTTATGGTGCATTAAATTGGACTGAACCAGCCTTAGAAGTGGTGGAAGTGTGTCGACCATGTGTAAAGTGGGATTGTGAAGGTCGAACATATGCTGTTGACTGTTACTTGAAGTTGTTGGTTAGGCTTTGCCATATATTTGATACCAGGGGTGGGGTCAAAAGAGTTAAGGATGGGGCATCACAAGATCAGATTTTGAATGAAACTCGCTTGCAAAATTTGCAACGACAACTTGTAAATGATTTGCTCGAGGTTTGTGCAAGTTTGACATTCAAAAATTTGAAATTTCAATATTTCATATATGGACATATATGAAATTAGTCATAATTAATAAATTGCTTATGTATTAATTTCATCCTATATATGTTTCATTTGGATTACTTCTTATGTGCAGAATATTTATGTCAATGTGGCAGGTGAATACTCCTAGAATTGCTGCCAGGCTTATTTGGGCAATTTCTGAACACATTGACCTAGAAGGTCTGGATCCTCTTTTAGCAGATGACCCAGATGATGCACTGAACATCATCATATCAAAAATACACAAAATCTTATTCAATGTTGACCCATCTCCCACCGAAACAAATAAACTGCAAGATATTCAAGCAGTTCTTTTATGTGCTCAAAGATTAGGATCACGTAATGCTAGGGCAGGCCAATTGCTTATCAAAGAGTTAGAAGAGTTCAGGGCTGAGCCGTTGACAGATTCTGTTAACAAACATCAGGCCCGTATGATATTGCAGAGAATCAAATATGTTTCTAATCATCCTGATGACAAGTAAGAATCCAACTCTTAACTTTACAAAGAAATTTAACAATCCTTTTTAGATAAGACCCATTAGGAAACTTACATATTTTCCCATGAACATCTATTACAAGATATTGATGGGATTTGTTATGTGATTATTTCATGTTTTTGTTACAGGTGGGCTGGTGTTAGTGAAGCAAGAGGAGACTACCCATTCAGTCATCACAAACTAACGGTTCAATTTTATGAAGCTTCTGCAGCCCAAGATCGAAAGTTAGAAGGATTGGTTCATAAGGCTATTCTAGAACTATGGAGACCTGACCCTAGTGAGCTGACTTTGCTGTTGACCAAAAGAGCTGACACCACTTCACTAAAGATTCCTCCAAATGCACATACATTAACTGGCAGTAGCGACCCCTGCTATGTTGAAGCATATCACTTGTCAGATCCTAGTGACGGAAGAATCACACTTCATTTGAAGGTTGAACTCAACTCCTAACTACCCTATCTTGATGTTTTTATTCAGATGATTTGATTGTAAAATTGCTCCCTTATATGGACACAGAAATAACAATTAAATAAATAAGAACCTAAAAAGTTGGCTGGTTGAATGAAGATTACTTAAAGGTTAAAACATACATACTTTGTAAGTTAAATAGGTTTGTAATTTTAAATTAGAGGGAAAACTTTGTGAAAATGACATAGAGCAGCTTTTGTATGTCTTGTTTTTACTAGTGTTATTGAAATTCAAACATAGAGAAGGAATTAGCTTATTGGTTTGATCATATCAGTTTTTTTCATAGCTAGAAACTTATATACATCATAATTTTATTGAATTGTTCATATTTGAGCTTTGGCGATTTGTTGCAGGTTTTAAATCTAACTGATATCGAACTTAATCGGGTGGATATTCGTGTTGGTTTGTCCGGTGCTTCATATTTCATGGATGGATCTCCTCAGGCGGTTCGACAGTTGCGTGATCTAAATTCTCAGGTTCTTCAAACATCACTCAGCTTTGTTCTATTTGTTAGAATTCTTGTGATTGCTTTACTTATTGGTTCTGGATAGGTAAAGTTTCTAGATGAATAATATGCTAAATATGGAAAACGGGTTTTCAGTTTTCTTGCTGCATGTTTTAAATGGATCAATGGGGTAAAAAGTAAAAACCAAGTGTCCATTTGGTCAATTGTTGGTAATTAGAATCAAGCTTCTAGTAAACAACTGGATATTCTAAGCAAGGCAGATCCTTTTCTGAACTCTAAAATACCCCAAAAAAATATTTCATCCCATCTGTATTAACAATTAAATACTTATTTGTATATTAAAGCTTTGAGGCGGAAGCTCCACGTACGGTTTCGAAGCCGAGCCTTTCCACTGTGCCATAAATTCATAAGAATTGCTATTTGTAGAGCTTCTATAGCTTCGAGAGTTTTGCTCAACGGCCTAAGGACTACCTGACCTGCTGACCTTCCTGCTATCTAACAATAGTTGCATATAGCTCAAACCAAAATTTGTTACCTAAGTCCCATAACCAATAGTTGCAAACCTCTTATGAACAAAGAACTCTTAAAGATTATAAGAAGGATATGCAAAACATTTTAATTATGGCTATATGGAGAATGTATGATCCGTTTGTTTTCCTGTTATCTAGTTTTTGTTTTTGCATGAGTAATTACTATAACCTTTGACACTTAACTAATAAAGTCCCTGCTATTTATTTTTAATATAAAAGTCCATTCATGCATGATTAAATCTCTAGACTTTCAAAAGCTAACTATGAAGGTCCTCCTTTTTTGCATGACTAAGTTCCTAAACTTTACTAGAAGGACCATGTCATTAAATTTTAAAAGTCTAGTGATTTAATCATGCAAAATAAAAGTCCAAGAGACTTATCACTTATGTGCAAATTCAGCGAAAGTTTCGAGGTTTGTTTTGACAGTCACTCTTAATTACTTAAAAAAAGTCCATGAGGCAGCGCCCCCAGTGTTAAAGTTTGCAAGTGAACCCAAATATACTAAGAACTATATTTTATGACCTGAACTGTTCCATCTTTCTTCTACAATCTTTTTCAGCACATTGAAATATTCGTACTATGGAATTAACTGCCATGATGTAACCTTTTCAAAATTTTATTTTTGTTTTAAACATAACCCATACATTCATGCATAATGCAGGAACCAGTATTATGCAGTGTGACTTTAGGTGTTTCTCACTTTGAAAGATGTGCTCTTTGGGTACAAGTTCTGTACTACCCATTTGCTGGCAATGATATTCCTGGAAATGTAGGCGACTATGCAGAAGAAGATCAACAAATCATCAGACAAAAAGAAACGCAAAGCCGGAACTAGGAGATCCAGTCATCATGAGATGCCAGCCCTACAAGATTCCACTAACAGAGCTTCTTATGCCCCATAAAATCTCACCTGTGGAGTATTTTCGTCTGTGGCCTAGTCTACCTGCTATGGTGGAATTCACAGGTACTTATACATACGAAGGTAGTGGGTTTAAAGCTACTGCTGCTCAGCAATATGGATCTTCTCCTTTCTTGAGTGGACTCAGATCTCTTTCTTCCAAGCCGTTTCACAGGGTTTGCTCTCACATAATCCGGACCGTAGCTGGGTTCCAGGTAAGTTTGTCTTATTTTTTGTTTATTTCTAGGAGTGCAACGCTCTAGTTTATTTCTAGCTGTGCAATGCTCCAAAATTGGACTGGACTGGATTGCACTGGAACCTAATTGAAACTGAGAACAGGACCGTTTAGTATCATTTTCGTACCTGTTCAGAACCGCTTCAGTCCCTAACAGGGCCAGAACCATATTCAAACTTTTGGGCCAGTGATTCCTGTCTATTTCATTGTCGACATCATTTCATAAAATAAAAGGAATTTTTGGACCATTTAGTATCACCTCATCTGTGTATTTAGTTAAATAACCAACTACCAACATCATTTTTGTTACTACTCTGACATTAGCATATTGACAAAATCAATTTTGTAATTATGTTCCATTAGTTATCCAGGCATCAAAGCAGTTTCTTTTCTTAAAACACCATATTGCTTGTGAACAGCTATGCTTTGCTGCAAAAACATGGCATGGAGGTTTCTTAGGGATGATGATCTTCGGTGCAAGTGAAGTAAGCAGAAATGTGGACCTGGGGGACGAAACCACCGCTATGATATGCAAATTCGTGGTTCGAGCATCAGATGCAGCCATAATAAAAGAAGTCGGTTCAGACCTACAGTCATGGTGTGATGACCTAACCGATGGTGGTGTTGAGTACATGCCGGAAGACGAAGTGAAGGTGGCTGCTGCCGAGCGGCTACGGATATCCATGGAACGGATAGCCATTCTAAAGGCGGCTCAGCCGCCACCTAAGTCCCCCAAAGCCGAAGGGGATGTAAACGATGATGATGACGATGATGATGAAGATAATAATGATGATAAAAAGAAGGAAAATGAGAAGAAGAAACCCAAGGGTCCCACGACATTATTTGAACTGACACCGGAGGAGGTGGAGCATCGTGCACTTCAAACTGCGGTCTTACAAGAATGGCATGCTTTGTGTAAAGATAGAAACACGAAGGTTAAATAGAACTTTTTCTTTGGATGGAAATTTTGTGGTTGTTGGGTTTGCATTTGAGGCTCTTATTTTGTTTGTCATATTCAGTTGGTAGTTATTTTTAAGCATATAACAAGCGATTTATTTCGTGTCGATGTTTGTTGATTTACCTTGAAATACTTGTCATTGTAATCATATTATTTGTACTTTTTGTACACATTGTTCTACTTGAGAAATACTTCATAATGAGCAAACATAATTACTCATTCTGCTTGTATTTATGTTGTAAGGGTGATTTGGCTTGTTGCCTAAGGGCCTGAGAACTTGTGTAGCCGGATATAATTCCACTAACAATGCTAGAAAGGAGATTCTCGATAGGGTACTTAACAATCCTATAAAGTTGCTTTTTAATTTTTTATATCAATGGGAATAATATCAATGAAACCCTTTTCCTGAGCATCACGGATTGCACATACGCTCTAGGCCGGGCTCAAGCTGCAGCTTAGGGTGCCAGTTGCCACCCTTGAACGATCAAGTCAGCGCACATGCAGTCTTATAAGCACAAAGCATGCATGTGAATATGGTATCCTCAACAAAACCTATTCAAACATCAAAATGATGTCTTTATTATAATGATATATTTTTAGAACATCAAAATGACGTCTTGATTATAATGATATATTTTTAGTTATATTAATTCATACATTATTTATTCCTTGGACTAAGGAAATAAGAAGGCAGTATTTTTACTTCTTTAGTAATCAAACCAACTCAAACCTGCCAGTTTAATTTTAAACGGTTTAGACTGTAACAATTACACAGATGATCTCATATGGCATTGTTAGTTCTAGCATAACTATTATCTTGCTCGACTTAAATATTGTTCTGCAACATAATTCTTACGATCTAATATGCGATTAGATGGGACCATCACTCAAAACATCAGAATTTTGGTCCTTAAAAACATGAGGAATCTAGTTACCTCCACAATAGAAACAATTTAAAACC
This sequence comes from Flaveria linearis, assembly GCA_024085815.1. Classification (NCBI taxonomy): domain Eukaryota; kingdom Viridiplantae; phylum Streptophyta; class Magnoliopsida; order Asterales; family Asteraceae; genus Flaveria; species Flaveria linearis. The sequence continues at coordinate 80,107,698 of CM044006.1, forward strand.
ATTAAAACAGACAACGGACTGAACAAGAGACCGATACTAACAACTTCTTGCATATATTGTACTTCATTGAAGAGGTTTTGGCGTCCTCTGCAAAGGAGTCTTTCAGTGACAAACGAAATGTGAAATGAACCAATATGATGTCAAGTACCCTCGCTTTTAAACTGTGCGGCTCACCTCTCATAAGTTGAACTTTTGAGGAACATTATCAAAATCATCAAAGTCAAATCGCTGTCGTTCTTTCCCAACCTGAAGAAAGTACAATCATTAAGGTAAGGTTCCAAAAAACTACTAATTAACATCTACCTATTGAACATGTGACTGATAGAAGTTTTTTTTGTAGAACGATCAAGAAGTAATACCTTGGACAGATAAAGGGGGTCACAAGACAGAGATTCATCCATTGTTGTCAGCTTCTTTGACAGTTTCATGATTCTGGAACAAGACAACAAATATCCGGATAGATATTATAAACGACAAAGTAGAAACAAAGCAAAAAATTTACGTTCTTGGTATTTTATGACACACATTAAGATAGAGAAACTGATGATTATGAAGAAAAAAGAGGGATACATTCAATTCAGTAAAGATGATTCAGCGTGATAGTTCCAACGCACGAATTATGCAGCTCAGATTCTCTACTCAAGGTGGAAATTTTAAGCTACTAACTTACACAAGAGTTGATGGGGTAGTGTTTTATCTTACACAGGTCAAAAAGGATATGTAAAAGGAAACAGGTTAAAAGTGCCTAAAGTCGTGTTTTATCTTAAACAGGTCAAAAAAAGATATGTAAAAGGAAACAGGTTAAAAGTGCCTAAAGTTTATATTTAATGCATACAACTTCCTCAATCTATTTATTACAAAATCTAGGTTATTGTTGTAATAATATTGGTTTGTAACCAGAATTAACGAATAACTTGTACAAAAGAAATAAGAAATGAACAAGCATTTTTAGGTCAAGCTGACCCAATCTGTACTAAAATTGATTTTTCAACCCAAACCTGTTTTGAAATGTTATCCAACCCACACATCTTGACACATCTTTATAAATTCCTTACTCTACCAAAGTTGATCCATCTGTTTAGGTTGGTCATAAGTCATGACCAACAATCTGAATCATTCTTAATATCTCGTATTTTGTCTTTTACTTATCTGTCAAACCCCGTTCTCATAGTCCATATCAACCATCTTTACATACAGACTTGGGATTTATTGGCCTTCTAACCAATTGAGTAAAAATGTCCAAAGAGGTAGTTAACTATTGTCATGACTCATGTCATAGTTAGTTAATAATTAACTTAATCATGAGAAATCCTAGTAGTACAAGATAAGAAATATTCACGGTAAAATAACATACCTTTGGATTGAAGAATCAATATGCTCAATCATCTCACACGTTTTATATTGCTCAGGGTCCTCAAGGAATCTAACCATTCCATCCTTCTGGTTAATAGTTGCATAAATCTCACCATCCTCAATCTTCCATTAAAACGAAAGGAGGGAGAACAAGTTAGAATGGATCAAATTAAAAAGGTAAAATAAGATTTACCAAAATATATGTTTATATTACAATTACCATTTCAAGTACATGCATTTCAGCTTCCTTAGGGGTCTTTATCTGTGCACTGTTGGCAATGTCTTGAAGGGATAAAGTCAAATAAGTCTGGGTCAACCTTGAATGTTCCTCTTGTACATTGAAGACACAACCTGCTTTACCAATCCAAGATTGTTTCCCTGCAAAAGAAAATATATAGAGAATCAACCTTTTTTTACATGTATTCAAATTTTATGCATAATTATGTTGGCCAGAGAAGTCAAAAAAGCACAAGGCGCGTGACAAAGCGCTCAAGCGAGGAGGCGACTGCACTCCAGCTAGATTCAAGGGGAAGACCTATCTCTAGCACGATGGAGGCGCAAGGAAGCGTTTTGGAAACCAGTAGTCCTATTTTTTATGGTTGTACACTTGCACTTTAACTTTCTAACCCTAAAATCTCAATCCCCTTTCTTTCTTCCTTATTCACAACTACTACAATGCAGTTCCTGCAGCCAACGGCCTCTATTTTGTTCATCAAAATGATTTCATAAGTTGTAAACACAGTTTCTAACTCCCTTTCATGCTTTTCCATACATTCTTGTTCTCTGTTAAATCTGAAGGGGCATTTGGGAATTGGGTGGGTGTTAGCTAATTTTTTCTGAATTGTTATTAGTTTTACAGTTTAGGACTTCTAGTATCGACTGGATGAGTCTAATTGCTAGTTCTATTGGGTTTTTATTATAATTGTGGAATGGTATTAAACGCATACGTGTTCTACGCCTACTAATTTTTTCTATATATCTAATATTGCGCTTTTTTGTCTTATTTGTCTGCTTTTCTTGCCCCTTGAGTACACCTTGTGACTTTGATTATTATAGTGTTAACTATGATTTGTAAAAACATTATTTCTACAATATCAATATAATTTTTTGTTGTGACTTTGATTATTATAGTGTTAACTATGATTTGTAAAAACATTATTTCTACAATATCAATATAATTTTTTGAAAAAAAAAGTGATTTAGGAGTCGTATACATTAAAAATAGACATTGCTTGACTTTCACAAGTTTGACACATAATGACATGTTCCCATTGTAGCTATCTTTAATATTTGACCCAATTGACTTCTATGAGATAAACACAACCCAAACCAACCCATTACATAATTGAGTCAACATTTCTACCTTTACAAGCGATAATATGAAGGAGAATATAGAACTCACATTCTCAAATTTCTCTTGGTTTGCTTGGACATATGCCTTGAGATCTGAAATATTTCCAGAGCTGTAACTATTCGCCAACTCAACGTAGGGCTATTTGCAAATTGCAACAGAAAAAAACAATGTACTAAGATAAGAAAAACATCTTAGTATATGGCCAGGCTGTTAAGCCTGTTTGCAGTTATATTAAAGCACACACAAGATCCTAAAGGCATGGTTGTATGAGAATACTAATAGCATAGCGCTTGCCTTACCTAGAAGACATGCATATGTATATTTACATCAGTATTTAAGTAAATGTAACGGCTATATTTAACCATAATTATAGATAGCCAGACAAGAAAAAAAAAACAAAAACAATATTCAATTAGCGGAAATGCTAGAAATCACCTGAGATAAGTGCTTTAGATTCCTTTGAGCAACCGAAGATGTATACTTAGGGAAAGTAGCAGAAAACTGCATTCATTAAAAGAAGTATAATTGATCACAAAGGAGGCGAACTCAATAACAATCACTATATATGTGTTTCGGTTCAAAAGTAAACATTCCACTGCAGATGCAACAATATTTATTTAAATTGCTAATTTATTATATGCATACAATTTACATAGTACAAAAGCTTAGTATTCCTGATGTTACCAAAAGGAAATTCATGTTCAGAATACAAACTAACAAATAAAGTTGCACATGTTTAACATTGATGAACCAATATATATTTGGAACTTGGAGTTCATATCATTAAATGGAACACACACACACCTGGCGCAGGTGAATGAGTGAAACCAGTATGTATTTCTTGTATGCCTCGACAGCTATAGCATTCATGGCAGACATAGGAGCAGTAACCACCTGTAAAGATAAATGCAAAAATCGTGAAAAAGTGACAGCCTGCTTTTAAAGCATACATGCATAATAGAGAAAAAAAAGTAAAAGGGTGATAAGTTGATTAGAAGGAAAGCAATATGATTGACACACATTGTGGAAGAGCTCCAATGCTTTGGCAAAACGTTTTTGTCCTATGCAAATCATCCCCCTGGCAGATAACCAAATATAGTAAGTAAACAAGAAAGTTAGCAATGTTCTTTGAGCGGTATTAGAAGTATGGGAATGAGGAAATGCGTATGACTTTTTATATGGGAGACTGGGTGTTTGGTAGATAGATATGGATCTCAAAGCTAGGTAAAGACAAAAATTTGGGTTCGACTCAAGCCCATGAAGAAGGCGGAGTATCGCGAATGCATTCAATCCTACTATCAAACATTCAAACCCATACCCATACTGATTCCTGACTGAAAACCAAATGCCACTTAACTAAGAGAGCAATTTATTCCAAACTAGGAATATAATTCACAATTTCAAATGACATCAGTCAATACATGAAATATGTAAAGGGTATGCTCTTTGTATTCCCCAAATAGAAATTATGTAACTCACCCGTAATAGCAATACAAGAAAAAGTCCCTTGGTTGATCAACTTCACATATGTCATCCTCCAAAATGGAGCTTTGAAGAAAATCTGGATGTAAAGGAGTTAAATGCTCAGGGGAGGGTTGAATCTTTTGGATAGCAGTCAGCAGGGGACCCACAGCTCTCATAGGGGCATTAAGAGTCATAACTAGCTCGTGTAGTCTTTTACAAACAGAGATAACTGTAGCAACATGGTTAGCATTAATACTAACGTATAATATAAATGTAAACAACACCTTATATAGAAATTGTAGAACTATACATTTGTCAGACACTAAACGAATCTGCTCTACTCTGCACACGTCAATAAATCTGACAAGAAGTAGAATTAGCTCATTTGCTTGTGCTTCTGGGACTGGAGCTGCTGTACATGCTTCCCTGTTATGATACAGACAATAAAATCTTTAAACAATTTTTCTTCATTTAATTCAAAGTTTTTAGGACTTTCTACAGGTAGCGAGGTGCGAGAACTTCAACTTTTTCTTGGAGACAAGAAACAACTTTCAATCAAATGTATCACAAAGCACCAAATTACAAGTAAAACTTTAACTATCAAGAGTTGATAAAGTATGCATTGGCAAGTGGCTGCAACACTTGCTCATTACACTTACACTCCACGGGTATCATTGTCAGCTTCCCAACTTAACGTACAGAAAATCAGGAAGCTTAAACTGAAACATGAATCAAGAGAACAAACCACCAACTTCAACGACAGTAGAAGCATACTATAACATGCATATCAATTGGCGATTGACAATGAGAAAACAAAAAGTAGACTAGAAAAGCAGAAAGGTTTGCATGATAACACAAACCAAAAGAATAACATTCATACAAATATCAATGGAACAAACAAACCAAAGCAACACCCACTAGATGCACACTAACAAGCAAAATCAATATCTGAAGTCAAACAATACCTAACAAAACTCTAAACCTCATGAAAGTCATTCACTCCTCACCATATCCGAGGTTAATACAAAAAACAAAACTAACAGAACATATAGATAACCAAACAACACACATAAGAAACAGTAGAAGCCTAAAAAGTAAAAACAGGCAAACTTAAATAGTACAAACCAGTTATTAGAAATATAGCAAGCACAGGAAAATGCAGGATTAGAAATATTCGCACAAATCAAAAGAAGTAAACAACTCACTTCAGAAGTTCAGATAACAGTTGAAACGACAATTGTCAGCATCATATACCAATCTAGAGGCACAAACAACCAACATCAAACACATTACACATATACTAACAAGCAAAATCAATAATCAATGTCAACCAACACTCGATTAACACACTAAATCTCGTGAGATTCATTTCATTCTTCACCAGAACAGATGCCAATACAAAAAGGAACTTACAGAACGTAGAGATAACCAAGCGAATGAACAGAAGGATCAAGTCGAGTGAGACACGAAGCAAACGCCGAAGCCTGAGAGCGAATTACGTCCTCCGATTGCTTCAAAAGAGTGTGCAAGTGAGCTACATCTTCAGAACTCCCTGATAAACCTTGAATTTCGGTCACCAGTGAGTCCACTGTGTTCACATTCGAGTTCATCGTCTTCTTCTCTTCCACTGGTACCGATTACTGCAAACGATTCTCGATTTGCTGCTTCGTTTCGCTTCGATGATCAGAATTCAGAAGCAAGATCAATGAGGGTCCTGTACGGCACAAAAGGGTTTTGAGAATTTCGGGTTAACCCGTTTGATCCGACTCTGTTTATACTTTATAGTTTATACCCGGATTTAATAACCCAATGGGTTAGTGCTATCATAATATTGTAATTTTCTACCTACAACTGGTTCTTACACTTGGATGTTCAAAAAATCCGATATTCGAAAATATCCAAAATCTTATCAGTATCCGAATCCAAATAAATTGATCTGAATTCTTATTCGGATATTCGGATCGGATCTCATCCGAATCCGAATTCCTTATTCGGATTTCGGATCAAATTTCGGATATCACACTTTTTTTATTCGGATTATTCGGATATTCGATTAATCGGAATAAGACTTCAACTATGTTTCTAGCTCAATACTTATTACTCAACTATATATTATGTTTTCAACTTAAAACACAATAATCTTTACACATTCTAGTCATAATCCTAAATAATTATGCCATAATCGACCGTCGTTCTAAATTAAAGATTCTAATAATCGGGTTTTATATAATCGCCTATTATGTTTTAAATTCTGAATTTGTGTACAAGTCAAATTTTATTTGTTAGTTTTTTTATCTTTTATTATGATTTTCAACTTATCAAATGGAAGGAATAAAAAATTAGCAAACAAAATACATATATAGAAAAAAAAGAAAAAAATTGTTATTTGGTTTATTCGGATTATTCAGATAAATTTGAATTATTCGGATATATCCGAGTCCGATCCGAATTGAATTCGGATAGTTTCGGATCGGATTAGAAAATTCCTTATTCGGATCGGATCGGATTTCGGATAGGGTTCTGAAATTTTCAATTCCGAATTATCCGATCCAAATAATCCGTTATCCGATCCGACAAACACCCCTACCTACACGGGTATAGGCTCATCAGGTATTACCAGAACCGGGTGTTTCAAGGACCCATGTGTAAACCCGACTCCGGTGCGTGAGGAGATGCACCCTACCTGTTAAAAACCGGCCAGGTCAGGTACGAGACATGGTGTAATGGGTTTTCTTTTATAGAGTTAGTAGTGATTATTAATTCATCTGTTGGCAAACGGTTTTAAATTTAACCGTTGCAAGGCTATAAATTCAACAATGGCTATCCATGCGGGATACAATCTTCCTATTCTAATAAAAAGGTATTTTGGATGACACGTGTCAACACCACAATCATTCTCACCAAAATTTTTCCGCCTTTCTCTCCTATTAAATAATTACCTTAATTACTAATAATACTATTTAACACTTTTTTAGATTTAATAAATTAATAAAGAGATCTATTTATTAATGTTATTTCTAAATAAACAATTTTTTTATAAAATAATAAATTTATTTAAAGCATAAGACTTTTTTTAAAAATACAAAATATTTAAAATTGGTATTTTTAAAAAGTTATTTTTTAAAACCAAAAATAATTAAATTTAAGAGTTATAATAAGAAAATTTTTAAAAATGACATTTTTATTTGGTTTGTTTTAGAACAAAACGTTTATTTATTTTTTTGAAAAAAAATAAATTTTAAAAAGTTGATATCACTATTTTATAACTTACAGTCATTTCTAATACATAATTTCAGTGATATTAATTTTAAAATATTATTTTATAATTAATAAATTTTATTATATTAATTTTTTATTTATTCAACTCGTGTAACACACGGGTTACTATAGCTAGTATACATATAACTAAATATCAATCATTCCATATTCTTTTACTTTATATTCATTTTTAACAACTATTGATTTTTATATTATTTATTATTGACTTTTACTTAATTTTTTAAACCAATTTTTTAAAACATAAACTTAACATCTTTTCAATCTTCGTATATATAGCAATTAGCAAACATTCGGAAAATCCATAAAGTTAGTTTCCTAGATTTTTATGTGATTAGTGTTTTATTAGGTTTCAACTTTTGCATCTGCAAAAGGTTATCTATCTCTCTCTTTGCCTGTTTGTTTTATTTGCATAATAGTCATTTAGTGGAAGAAAATATTATAAGATAAAAAGTTTGTGTTCTTTATATACCATGTTCATATCTTGTGTTGGATTTGATGATTGAATAATGTATAAACTTAGTGAGATTGTGTATATGTTGTATTTAATTAATGATTTTTTTTTTAAATATTAATTGAATCTTTCAATTTTTATAACTCCCGCTGCATGACACGGGTCCCACCCACTATAATACTTTAAACAAATCCTAGCGAGTTATATTCATTCTTTGTGGTGGACTAATCATTGAATAAACTTATATAGAGATGTTGATATGAAATTAACATCTTGATATTGGCTTAAAATGTATGTGAAGAGATTATGGTAAGAGATTTAGGTGGTGTTTGTTTTTTAGAAAAAGAGCTTCTAAAGCTCTTTTGTCTGCGCCAAAAAGAGGCGGGCAGATGTTTCTGGTCTGCAGAGTGTTTGTGTTTTTTAAAGACGTTTCATTAAAAAACATCTGCGTGACCTCTTCTTGGAGAAGAGGTGGACTAAAGTCTTCACACATCTTCTCACCTCTTCACAACACATCTTCCCCCAAATTACTTCTCCACCTCCATTCCACCATCTGCAGAGTGTTCTCTGCTCCCGTCGCCACTCCCACTCCACCGTCGCCACTCCCACTCCACCGTCGCCACTCCCACTCCACCGGTCGCCGGAAGATTCTCCTTCCGACTGGAAGGTGCGTGTGATCGAAAACTTGTATCCAGCTCTCAGTAGAGAGGCTGAAGTGAAATTAGATGATGAGGGTTGTTGTGACGCCGGTGAGGTGAGTTTGAGGGTGTTCGGGTTTCATGATGTTGTGATTGAGTCTCCGGTTCATTCGGTTCACTTGTTGGATCTGTCGGCGTCGGGAGTTGCGGTGGTGTTGCTTGCGTATAGGAAGAGGATTGAACAGCTTTGTGGACCTTGTGGTGTTGGTTCGATCAAGTATGTTCAGGTAGTGTTTGATTCGATTTTGTTGTATAGTTTGTGGTTTGTTGTGATTTATCAACTTTAGATTCTTATGAATGCATCTGATTGTTTATGTGCTTTTGGTTATTGTTAATCCAATGTTATCAAATTGGATGTAATACGAAGATTAACAACTGAATTACCTGCTTATATTATGTTTAATTTCTGCAAGAGTTTTTAGATGTAAACCCAGATTTGTATGTTGAACCCAAATTTAGTTGCAGTTTAACTTTTTATTAATTTCAGTTTATTTCAGCAGTCTGCAGACGTTACAAAACAAACAGTCTTCTTAATACAGGCTGCAGACGTTTGGTCCACCTCTTCTCCTACAGATGTCTGCAGATGTGGTCTGCAAACTGCAGACGTTTTACCTTTTCAGAAACAAACAACACCTTATAAATGCAAGCGCAATGCTAATCAATACAACCTAATTTAAGAAATAAAAGAAACCAGGATAGAAGAAGCGTGTTTGTATTAGGTGATGACTCATCAAAACGATCACAACCCTTTAAGTAATGTTTTCGAAAGCGGATCGGATATCGAATCAGACAGCTTACTGGTTCACTGGTCGGACCGGTCTGGTCGGACCACCAGTCAGGCCGGGTTTAAAAACTGGACTTTATAATTAATTTAAAAGTATATGTATAAGAATATGATGATAATATTTAAGGTGAAAATATTTACAAATCATAAAATAAAAAAAATAATTATTAAATATTAAATATAATAAATCTTGAAAATAAGCATGCAAGCAAATGTCGTTGTCATGGCAATGAGAGTGAACATTTTTCTTCAAAATTGTTTTTCACATTTGTCTTTCTTTATACTTCTGTTATGCTTTTCTAAATATTAAAACATCTCCTACCCACTCTTTAATCTCTCCGGTGAATAACCACAAAGATTTTCATCGTGAATTAGTCTCTCCGACCAACCACTAACATTCTCGTTGCTCAATCTTTCTTCTAGATTCGTTATATACATGGGAGTTGGGACCTCTTTCCATTCCAACATAGAAATGTTTAAATTTGGTCTAGATCTAACGAAAAGCAAGACTGATTTTGCCAATTGTAATTTAGACCTGACACAAAAAGAAAACGAGTTCCTCGATTCCGATGAAGATCCAGCAAAGAAGAGACTTAATTGAAATAAATTAACACCGCTCCAACCGGTCGGCCGACAGGTTTTCCGTTCCGACCGGCCGATTTTACATGTACTAAACGATTCAGTGTAGATCGGACCACTCACCTCACCGAACCAATTGGACCGGCCAGTCCGATCCGTGCATAAAAACATTGCCTTTAACTACTATCATCAACAACTCATCTTCATATTAACAACCTAGTTTACTATTATTATTAGTTTGCGTTACTACAATTTGGACCCTTCTATCTTCACAATTGATTTATTGGATCTATTTGTAGTTTTCTTTCTAGTATGGTTGGTTACTGATAATTTCTATCCTTTATGATCTTGGTAGGAAGCATTACACTTCTATATACTCAAGATATATACACCTTGAAAATTCTTCTAATACTACACTAGCATTTATTTCATTTGTAGTTAAAGCATCCTTTAATAGGTTAATGATTCATATAATATATGATATAATTATGAAAGCGCCTATTTATCTTCCTAACATAAGTTTTTCATAGGATGATCCTATGCAGAAGCCCTTAGTTTTTTTATAACAAACTTTCCAAAATATGATTCTAAAAAATTACAAACCTCTTCAAATACCATAATATTTCCAAGAAGAATTAAAAATATCACCATAAACTTTATCAAACAAAAAACCAATTTATAAATAGCTATCAATAACACATCAAATCAAAACACCTTGTCCTTACAAACACCATCCATAAATACAAAATACCAATACCTCAAGATGAAGTATTTTTAATAATTCAAACTACCAAAATATCTATAGACACACACATATGTGAGATGATTTATACACGACTAGCACATAACAAAAACTTACAATTTTGTTCTCGTTTATGTACTGAGAAAAAAATAGTAAAATCAATTATTTTTGTTATGTACTTTATGGTCTTCTACAAATAACCTCCGTCTCCATGTATGTATAAATCTATACATACAAACATAATCTTCAAACACTTCATACTCTACTCTTCAATCTACGACTTAGAGCTTCCATTGTCACTAGCCTTATCCCCCTCACCCACAACTCCGCCATTTCACACCCGCCCTCACACGCAAAATGTACTACTTTTTTCTTTCCAGTCACTACCCGAAACACTCCCGAGGTGTCGGTATCACCTTTCGCCTTCCTACGCTTCACAAACTTCAGGCTCGGGCCCACCTCGGCTTCCAAACAAACCACATTTCTCCTCTTAGAGTTACCCCACCTTAAAACACCTTCACTCCCTAACATTTTTAACACTTTCCTATGTGGCCTTCCTTTCCCTCCCCTTGTGTGTTTCAACACATTCCCACCGGTTAAAACCAGCACCCGAGCAAGCTCATCGAGTATTACACGCTCTGCATGTTTCATTGTGTGTTTTCTTGCAAGTGTCAACGCGGTCTCACCTTTTGAATTGCTGACAGCACAAAGTGATCCACATGAGATCAAAAGCTCACACATTTGTGCATTGCCTTCTCTTGCAGCCAACATGAGAGGTGTGTATCCGTCCCCGTTGAGGGCGTTTATGTCATACCCTCTGGTGGTCAATAGTTTGACTGCTTGTATGTCTCCATGACGAGATGCGTAGTGCAACGGGTAAAAACCTTGAGAACTTTTATTACCTTTTTCTAGAGTAAATTCAAGCATTACCTTTTCAAACATATCAGCATTATCCTTAGTTCTAGATAAAGATATCGCGCTCTCGCCCTTATAGTTAGTGAGTTTTACATCAGCACCAGAGTAAAGAAGAAGTTTAAAGGCATGAACATTACCTTGCATGGCAGTCACCATAACAGCTGATAAACCGTTACTATCTTGCTCATTTAGATTGACGTTTTCCCGGCTTACAATAGCTTTCAACGCTTGCATATCTCCTGAATGTGCTGCAAATATTAAAGGTGAAAAGATGGCTTTGTTGCTGGATGCAGGTATCATTCCATCTGTAATGACATTTAGCACGGTTTGTTGAAAGCCACTAGACCATTTATTTGATTCGGCTATTGACCAAGCAGACTGACCGAACATATTGACCAAACCAAGGTCAGCACGGGCTTTGATCAAGACCTGGAGACATTCTTCTTGTTTAAATTTTGCACAAATCATTAGAGGTGTTTCGCCATTGTTTGTAACTCTTGAATTGATGTCACACCCAGAGTCTATTAGGTGTTGAAGAATGGACGAAAACCCAAGCCGGGCAGCCATGTGTACGGCCTGATATTCGGCATTTTGTGTGGTTTTGATTCGAGAGTTAACGTGGGACCCATATTTGACTAGTGTTTTGACGGCCCCTATGTTGCCACATAGGACGGCATGATGTAGGAGTGTTCTACCATTGTGATAAGTGTTGGGGGAGAGATGGTGGAGTAACAATTGCAGTATGGTGCCACTTGATTCAAAATACTCCACCGCGCACCACGTGATGGCATATGGCTCGGCTAGCCCTGCACCCACTCGAAACTCATCATCTGAGCCCATGTCCCATGACCATGCTCCTAGTGGCACCTTAATGTCAAATTTGGCACCATCCTTTGACTTTAAGGGAAAAAAAATAAGTTTTGTTAGTTTCATTCATGTGATATAAAGACAAAAGAAAACAATAATGTAGAGCAAGTTGAAATTAAAAAAGTAAGAAATAAAATCTCAGGGTCAACATTAGATAGAAATATTTTAGCACGTCATGTGCTAGAGTTTGAATTCACATGGTATGTGTATCACCTAACCTCCTAGCGTTGTTAGCCTATCACCCCTAAAATAGATATTAAATAAACTAAGACGCGATAAATGCTTAATGATCATGGATTACTGTAAATGTAATTTCAAGGAGTAAACATAGATTAAAAAGGTACCTGAAGCAGCAGACGGACAACTGCGATTTGTCTGCTAACAACAGCAGCCACAAGGGGCGCGCAGTCGATGTTTGTGTGTAGAGAAGGCTTGGATGACTGGAGAAGCACCCTAGCAGTTGCATTTACGTCTACTCCACACTATCATGTGCATAAAAAATCATGTTAATAAAAAAATAATAAAGGCAGTAGTTGACTTAAATGGAGAATAATTCAACATAAACAAAAATTTTATAACATGTCATCATGAGAAGACTCATGGTTATTATTATTTTATTTCTAGTGTTCATTATTGATTTCACAGCATAGATTAACATTGGATGTTGCCTTAGATTCTTAGCCTTAAAATGAATTCTTAAAATGATATGCCTGTATGTTTTATGATGTGGTATAGCTATAAAATATCATTCATGGACAATGTATATTAGCAGGTCAACCTGGCCCGGCCCGCTTTGCATCATACTAACAAATGGCTTGTTTCAACTGGAGCTTGTTTTATCCTAATCAGTCTACGTTATGCATCTATTGATTACCTTTAAAAGTGCGTCCACCACGTCAACAAATCCTCTGCAGCATGCGGTGACAAGAGCATGCACAGCAATGTTGGCCCGGATTAGATCAGAAGCCATAAGCAACTCAATAAATTTACCACCTCGTCCATGACAACTGGCCTCTAGTAGAGCTTCTTCACAGGCAAGCTGAGATGCTCCATTTTTCAGTAATATTTCAAAGATCTCAAAATGACCCTCCCTTACTGCAGCTGTTATTGAAAATCCTCTAAAAAGTTTCTGATTCACATCAGCTCCATGACTCTGTTATTTTAGGTGAAACACATTAACCCAAGTCATTTAGTGTATATGACTAATAAGGCAATAAAACCCTACATAGGGACATAGTGTTCTTTAAATCTTTTCTTTGCTTATTATATTCACCCATGTGGATATAACACACACATATATAAGTATATACTATGTAACATGATTTACATGATCATGTGATTCATGTGAGTGGTACTAGGAAATTCTTTCTTAAAGTGAAAGTGAACATGGCCACACACACGAACAAAAGAGCGGCAAAGCTACTTACTTGCAGACAGTATAGCATGGAACTAGAGGTGAGTTTCAGCCTGATTAGTTAAAATGGGTTAATTTTGGTTAGATATTACCATTTATTGAGCCAGAGGGTTGAGTTTAAAGGCTTATAAAAAACAAAACATGTAAAACAGGTCGAAAAGATTGAAAGTCACCTACAGGTGTAAATTTACATGTCATCAACCTCCAAAATTGATTATTTAAACAAATTAGGTATTGGAGTTGTTTTTCCTTAAAAACATAGACACTAACACTATAGTGTTTATGTGGTTGATTGGGCCCTCAAGTTCTGAAATGCAGTTTAATCCCTCAACTTTTAAATGAAACCAATCAATTTTATGGAGGTAACCAGTAAGACAAACATAAAGGTATCCCTTTACTACTCACAAAGTAAAGTTTTATATTTTTTGAACAAAAAAGTAATACTGATCAACCATGGAAATACTTTAGGGACTTGGCCACATCTTTGGTAAAAGCATGTAGGGTTCGTTTACGATAACCCTAGATATTATTTGATATGATAGTTTTTATAATCACATTAATACATTAATTATTTATACAATTTAAATGATGTGAATATAATAGTCGGTGGGTTGACCCTGCCCGGCCCCTGGTGACCAGCACTAAAGATTACCAGTTTGCCCTGTTACCAAGTCCCAACTTATTGGCCAGCTCAAAAATGGAACTTTAGCATTAGCCTAGAGAAAGGAAATGTAAAGCTGCTTTCATTTGTCTTTATAGCATATACGCAGCATAGAATGGGCATCTTGCACATAGACGTCCACACCATATCATACTACTGGTTGCAAACATTTCAAGGAGATGGATCTACCCTACACCAGGCCTCTATGTTTGTATGGTCACAATGTCTCTTTCTTGTAGCCCCCTTTTTTAGATGATTTGATGGGCAGTGGTTAGTATTAATTAAAGAAATCATTTAAGATGATATTTTTCTGAAAGGATGCAGAACTTGGTAAATTAATTAAAATTAAGAGCATAGTCTATCTTAAATCAAGAAAAGGTTGCTATATGCCTGTACTAAGGTGTGTGTATGACTTGAAACCAAAATAAACAGATAATGATAACGCATGGCTATTTTTGCTCGAGTAGAGGCTAATATATGTCAATCCTGAGTCACTTTAGTTTGAACATTTGTTCAAAAATAAATGTCACAACTTATACGAGACCTGCGAAGATGAAAACAGTTAATGCTCCAACAGGATCGAGTATAATACTGGGTTAATTAGCAAAAACTTATAAGATTAGTTTCACCAGTGAAAGTAGGATATCAAATAGTAAGTCAAAGCCTATCAACAGCGTTATTTAATGAACAAAACCAGATCTAGATTCTATAATTTCCTCCAGACTGAATCGTCAAAGAGTTTTTGTGAATAAAATATAGACCAACATGAGTGTTGATAACATGCCTAATTAGCTATAAAATACATATGTAGTAATTATCTTGTTAAATTACCCGGCTTTCACAGGTAATGCCGTAATGGATCTACTCCTACAAGTTCAGCATATGTCAGTACCAAGTAACACAGATTTAGATGGTGTCTATGGTTGCATAGTTATTTTAGTTTCTTTGGAATTTATGATTCCTAGTGGAATGAAAAAAAAAATTATAAGGTTCTACTTTCGACTCTGCAAATTATATCTAATGCTTCTCAACTCTAGACTGCCGATGCTGATGTGGTTTCATCAGAAAGAAGCTAAAATGCTAAAAAAATCTTTTACATATAACCACATTCATTCTTAAACACCAAGCACCAGGAACTTAGGTAATGTCTACAAAATGTGCACTGCCTTATTAATTTTGCAGCACTATGTGAGCCAACAAAGCAAAGTGCATCGGCTTAACAGAGCCCATAGATAACATCAAGTAATACAAAAACCTTAACATACATGGATAACGAGAAAGTCTAAATCAAGGATAAACTACACATATATAAACTTACTTCTACTACAATTAAAAAAGAAATCGCTATAATAACCAACGCCTGATGAATTTAGAAACACATCGCCTAAGTTGCTAGCTCATTTCCTATACAGATCCCCCCTCTGCATCCATTAGCTCATTAACCTGTTCTATGTGACTACATTTATGTCATGATCTGTTTGTTTTATCTCTCTGATAATGCAGGATTTTATTAACTGTATACTATACTGAATAGTCTCCTTAGAATACATATAGTCATATGCCAATCAACCTCTGAGAAATCACTGTGTGCAGTTGAATAGGAACATGATAACAAAGTAACAAACTAATAATCCGATCTTATTCTAACAAACGCACAGTTAACAAAACAGAGCTCTAAACTGTTATACCAGTAGTTTCCGAACGAGAGTCAGATTCCCGTTGTGAACGGCAACGAACAACGCAGTGACGTCGGTTTTCATCTCCTGATGTTCAAATCGAACAGCATTTGGTGATTCCTCGTGGCAGATCACCTCCGCCATGCGCATCTTCAACGTAACAGCACCGACGAAGTTGACGTCGATGAACGGATTGTTAACGCAATCCAACGCCGATTTGAGGTCATTTGAGGACGAAGCTTCGAGAAGTCGTTGAGATACGTCTGCTTCGTAGTCCACCGGAAAAACCTGTTGTTTGCCGGAGAGGAAGCCTCCGCCGCTGCCGGAGTGACCGAACACCGTCATTTTCCGGTAGGTATCTTCTCTTTGTTTCACACACACACACAGAGTTTATTGGAGGTTTTTTTCTGTGTGTCTACAGTTGAAGAGTGTAGAAGGTGAGGGGAAAATTGAAAGAGGTGAGCGCCAGAGAAGTAAAGACTGGAGTGTGTGTTTTATATGGTGGGGGTTGTTTGTAAAGGAAAGTTTGTTTATAGATACCCGGGTATTATTTAAACTTCAGTTACAAAAGTCTTTGGTTTATGTGTAAATGAAGCTACAAAACTCATAATAAGGTGTTTTGAACATTTTCATTTTTTTTCGAAAGTACATTTATTTTTAAATAACACAAATTATATTTTCATGTAGATATCAAAAGTTGGCTTTTGATAGTTATAGGTTAGAGGCGGGTTAAGTAGCGATAAGATTATACTAAACGACCTAAAAGCACATTTGAAATGTCTTTTAAGATATTCAAGTTTATCTTTACTAGGTAAATGTTTTTGATGACTGCTACCATTAAAAAAATAGAAAACTAATAAGAAATAAAACTGATCATCGTACCAATCTTTTGTTAATTGTGTTCAAATAAATCACATTACTTGAATTTGTGTGTGTGTGTGTTTGGGGGATGTTATGGTGTGAGTTTTGCTAGACATTTGGGTTCGGATGCGGATTGCGGTGTAATATGATGTTTTTATGATGCGATATAGTGTTCATCTTTCGTATGATTTTCTTCGTATATGTCTAAAATAGTTATAATTAGTAAAGATAAATAATAAAAAATAAAAACACATGTCATGTGCGTGCGTGCGTGTGTGAGCATTGAAAGAGAAAAATATAATTGAACCGGCAAGGGGTTGTGGTTTGAACCCGTACAATGCATGCGAAGATGAGACGCATGAATCATCTCTTCAAGACCCATTTTTGCTTCATGCATATTTTCAATTTATATACATATAAAAAACTCTAAAAAGTTATAAAATCAAGTAATTAATTCTCTTTAATCCTATTAATATTGCTATATTAAAAAAAACATTAATTATCAACCAAACTGTTAACAAACTTGTGCGTAAAACAGTGCGTCATGGACCAGATAATGCGTTAAACTTAAGAATTCAACCACTACAGTTGTGTTTTAGCCGCACAATGGTGCATTAGCCATATATGTTTTACTAGCCTAACGACCCGTGTGTTACACGGGTTGGACAAATTTACATTTCATGAAAATAATAAAAAGTTATTTATGCATGATAATAAGACAACAATGTAAAAAGAACATTACGGTTAATAAAATATATGCTTACAATAAATTTAAGTAAAACACTTTAATACATTGGACGAATATTAAAGTTTTACAAATCTCTAAAAACCTCCTTATACACAACATTTGAGGTTTTATTTGTAGTCTCACCATTCTCGTCTAATATAACCATCTTTAATCCATCTCGTCTAGCCTATAAACTCGTGTGATACATGGGTTGCAAAAATAAAATATAATTAAATTTATTGCATAATAATTTTTAAATAATGGGTTGCAAAGGAAATTAACATTATAAGGCGATGTACAAAGCACTCTCAAATTAATGAATATGAGATATGAATAATTCTTAAGTAATGTTAGAATCCTACAAGCCGAACGTGTAACACATGTAACAAATTTTCATCTGATTGATTTTTCATTTCAAGGCACACCTCTAAGTGAGTAATTTGATGATTTCCATTATAATATCTATACAAATAAAAAAATAAGAATTTATTACATTCGGAAAACATTCTCAAATTAATGAATATGAGATGTGAATGATTCTAAAAGACCGATCAATGGCATGTATACTTGAATTATCTTTGGTTGAATCTTACTCCAAACAAATGTGACTTATTCTAATGAGCTAGAATTGTCTTCCTTTAAGACCCACCTTAAATCTTTATGAAGCTTCCTGGATAAACGTGTAGAATAAATTGTAATTAAAATACATCATAAATGCAATAAAATACCTTGTAAATTTTTGTTCGAAAAAACATACAAATGCAGCCAAAACACTTTGTAAATTGTTATCCAAAAGTCCTAAAATTGTATCTACAAATAAGTAAATAACATAAACAACATTTTTTGAATCCAACTTCAACATAAACGTTAATGCTAACCTGCTTAATGAGTAGTTTTGTAAGCCAAGGTCAACAAAAGGGCACCCTACGGAAACGTTAATGCCAACCTACATAAGTATATACATGATATGAGTAAGGAATATATGATATTTTGAACATGATTTATCTATTAACCGGCCAATATGTAATAAATTCTTTCAAATAAAGGAATGTTTAGATTAGTTTTTAACATTTTTTTATCATTTAAAGATATAATTTCCTAATCATAACTATCTGATTATTTAGGTTGCAACTAAATGCATAAATTGCCACATAAACACGTTCACTACCAGAGCAAGTGATATGAATTGATATGAATTGGTATAGTTTTTAACAGACTTTTATAATAACAATCTGATAACATGCCACAAAGAGTTGTAAGCATAAATCTAGGATTACATGTTGCTGCTGGTACAATTCACATTAGGTTCAATCTTAATCACTATGGCTGTAAGGGAAATATAAAATTAGTCATCTATTTTCAACTTGAAGAAATCCATTATATCATCAAATCATGAACATACAAACTTCATTCAACTACTTTAAGCACGAGGTGAAATTTCTATTCTATTTAATCTAAGATGTCGGTGGTGAACAGGATCACCACCTAACAACAAAACCCTAATCCCCTAATCCCAACCCCAAATTCACCACCAGAAGAAGATGATGAGCGATTACAGGAGCTCAGTCACCGGCCGATCACCACCACCACCAGGTTAAAAGTTTCAGGTGCTCTATTTGCTTCACCGGCGGCCACCGCCTTCACAGGTGCAAAGTTTCAGGTGACCCTCCCTCTGCACTCTCTCTGCTCTCTCTCACTACCACCGGTCACCGGTCACCACCACCGGTCGTCGGCCGGTCACCACCACCACCAGTACAAGACGCACCACCCACCAACGGTTCCGATTGCGAGACGAGCTTCGCTTCATCGCTCAACTTCAACATCGTCGATCAGCTTATGGTTAGTGATTTTAGAGTTAATCTACTGTTAGGGTTCTGGGATTTTGTTTTGTTACTGTGAATTTGTTCCTCCACACGCAGAACACCGCCGGAGCGTCACCGTCGGATTCATCCACTTCCGATGAAGACGATGAAGAAGAAACAGATTGTTCACGTTCGTTGATGAACAGCTTCTGTAACGAATTCGCACACTCGATTTCTTCTTCTACAAGTTGTTTACCTCTCCTTTCACGATCCACTTCACTCTGTGTGTACATGGGTCAATGGTCATTTGAATTGACCGACACGTGGTCAAACCAATGCAAAATTCCCCCAAAAACAGCACCATCTTTCGCAATATTTAATGGGTGGTTTTCAAAAAATCATGGGATTCTTTGTTGGCCGATGAAATTATGCAACTTTAAAGCACCTCCACCTTCTCCTCTTCCAAAGGTCCTGCAATTTTTCTTGTCAATGGTAATTAATTTCTTCATCCTCAATGATTTCTGCTTCATTTTCTTGCTTGTAATAATGCCCTTTTGGTATGCACGCCAACTGTTTGTGTAAATGCCATTGCGAAATCTTGATGGTTGGATGATTTGTATGATGAATGAATGATTTGATATCAGCAAATTGGCGTTTTTTCTCTTGAATTGTGTGTTAGTTGTTTGAAATTTGAAATGTATGAGTAATTATGATTTGGGTTTGAGTTATAGATTATGATGATTGAAGTTTTAGATTATGATGATTGAAGTTTTGATGGAAATTAATGTTATTTTTGTTTGTTTGTGGATGGGTTTTGCAGCAAACCTATGTAAATACTCAGGTATGAATTTTCAGGTTTCTTTAGGATTTGGTCTGTTTGATTTTGTAACGCATCGGTGATATTTTGGTTTGGTGAATGTTGATTTTCAGGTTATGTTCGTGTTTTGTAGTTTATTGATTATTATGGGGAAGAGAAAAAATGGTACAATTGAGAACATTGGTTTAGGCTGCTATTGTTATCCAATCTGTTTCTGTGTATGTTGTTAATGATACAACTAAAGCGAAATGTTTCAATAAAGGTCATACTTTTTGTGATTATTTATTGCGTTATGAATCTAATTAGTGCAAACTGATGTATTTTGTTGTATTGTTTAGGTATATTGATCAATTTCAAGGTATCTCTATGTTGAATACAAGAAAAGTGGCACTAACGAGTAGGGGAAGGTAAATTTGTTGTGGTGCTTTATTTATTTTCAATTATGATTTATTTTAGCGGCATATTTGCATTGATGTTAGATCGTTGAACTTTAGCAGTTGTTGGAAATTTCATTTGAGTGTGGTCAATATGGCCTTTTTAAGGGGATATAATATGTTTGAATTTTCAATCATAGAACACAAGGATGAATGAGGGTGCCTCCAAGAAGTTGTATGCTTTTTTAATCAAGCCCTTTTACTGAATTTCATAAAGATAAAAAGGGTTAGAGCAGGGTCAGAAAATATGCTAGTGAATTCGGTGTATTTATTTGATACTTTTACTTAATAATTTATTAATCCAGATTGAACTTGGGCTTTCTTATCATCATCGTCATTGTCATCAAAAGCGTTAATTTTGTGGTATTTTAGTTGAAGCTTTTACATCAAACTTGATATTTTAGATGAGGCATTGCAAAGTTTATAGGATGGTTTTAGACTGTCTACTTTATTTTCAAGATATAAATTATGTGTAAATCTGTATTTGTTCTAATATGAGGAGATGTGATAAGTTATTACGTGTGTTACTTTTATTTGGAATAGGCTATTGCATGCACACAAGGATATCCACATGGACATGACGAGCATACATAAATATTATTAGCTACAATCTTTAAGGTATGTTTAAATGTTTATTTTTTGAGCGATTACTGTGATTAGAATCATATGTTTATGTATATATTTAATTAGGAGGTTGCGGTTTCAAGTTGCTCCATGAAATATTAATCTGCATTTAAAATATTACGCATCAAGTGAATGAATAGTAAAATAGGAACCTCACTCCCTGTCTTTAATAGTTAAACCTCACTTACTCCTGCATAACTTTTTAAATTGTTTTATTAAAAGAATTTATATTACTCTTCAAATAATATTGTTTCGATAATCAAAATTAACACATTTATTAAAATGGACAGAAAATAGTTGACTGGTTGCAGATTATCACAACCCAAATGGCTGCAACTAAACCCCTTTTGACGCGTTACCCAGCTCGCCCAAGCCACCCATTTAAACGAGTACCAGCAATGTTTTAAAAACTTCTCTAACATAACTTCTACTATATGCTATGTTCAAGGTTTGTTCATGGCTTCACAACCAAAGCTTATAGCATGTGGGAACAGATTAGCAGCATATGGGATGGTAGAAAGGTTTGTAGCAGGACCCACTGTGATGGCGATTGCTTTTGTGTTTGCTCGGGAGTACAACCTGCATCCTGATGTTCTGAGCACTGCGTAAGTTACTGATATTTCAGTGTTCCTTGACAAAAGAGGCGGGTTGGTTAACGAGTCATTTTTGCTAAGGGTCAAAACGGGTCAGATCAGTTTGTGTTAACAGGTAACTCTTTAGTCTAAGGGGCTGTTTGTTTGGGTCTGACCGAGACGCGAACGTCTGACTCGTATAGGAGTATAAAATTGTAACACAAAAGCCCGGCGCAACGCGTCGGGGAATCAACCTAGTTTTTAATTATACACAAAAAATATGTGGTTGAACATAGAGTAACGCCTTACATGATTGAGGCTCTTGCCTCGCTTTTAAGACCAAAATACCACAGAGTTTTTTGCGCTGTTTAAAACCAAGAACATGAGATAAACTATCATGCACGCTATGCAACAGAGAAAATTTCAGGCACTATTGTCATTACGTACATTACTTTATACTCTTAACATTATTATTTACAAAAATCAAATTATTTAAAAGCAATAAGCAATCACGGTCAACTATTTACACCATTAGAGATGGTTAGACTCTTAGAAACATAAGCAAATCATTAGAGATGATGAATCAGGTCTAGAAATAGGTCAAATGGATTCAGGTTTGAATGAAAATTTTTAATGTACTTCGAGGTGTCCAACACGTCTAACACTTTTTTTGTCCATTTTACGTGATTTTCAAACATTTAATGTGTTAAAAATGATTATAAAACTATCTAATAAAATAATTAGATTGGAGGAATCAGGAAATGCTTGGTAAATTTCTAACTAACACATTATTATCAGATTCTTATTTTCAAAATAAAATACCTTTTCAGTTTCCTGCTGTAAGGTCAGCACTTGAAGAGAAGTCAAAACCCGCAGAAAACAACACAAGAAAGCTATGAATACAAAACATACCGTTGCTAGAAAACCAACATAAATCCTTAAATTTGTGAAATATTTGGTACTTACAAGATGTCTTCCGTGCATATGACAAGGATGTACAACAGGAAGATCAAGTGGAGTAGTTGACATCACTGGCTGATTTTCAGAGGCTATTAACTCACCAAGATTTGCGACTAATAAGCACCAACAGATATACAATTTGCATATCGGATGACCGTAATGAAAGTACTAACAATGTGGTTTGTCTTAAACTGCTTATAACTGAGTAATAGAATAAATTTTCAAAGGCTAATCCTGGTCCCCATAAAGGGTTGTTTTGTAGAAAAACTAACCCAAACAATAACAGTCTGTAATTCCATTCATGTACCAAAATCATAATGATTTAATAAGTGATTATAATGACAAAACAAATTAGATTAGTAGCTCACTTAACAACTCCTTTTAAAGTTCATTGGGAAACATAGAAGCGCCTGGTTCAACATAAAACGTGATTTCCAACAGACAGCCATGTACAAATCAAAATGGCACTTAAAGTCAAAATAGAATTCCATGGATGGATAATCATGAACAAACGTAATTTTAGTGACAAATTGAGTCATATCCATAACTATTTATCATAATTAAAAGATAAACATATGATAATTTCAAGAATCATACACGATTTTTATCAACTGGAAGTGGCTGAGCAACAAATGTTGGGATCTCATTCATGAACTTATCAGCTTTACCAGAATAGAAATACAAATCAAAAAGAGATTTTCAAATGAACACGAAAACCCTATTCATCATTTGAGAATATATTATACGAACGAAAACTGTAATGAATCTGAGCTTATAAATCAAATTAGAACAAAAAGATGTAATCAGAATACATATATGAAAACCAAAAATTTAAAATAACCATACGGTCCATAACTAACCTGATTTGAAGGATGAACAACAAATGAGTATTCAATCTTGAAAGATCCTTGGAGTTTTCTTATGGATTGATTGTTGTAGGTTTAGAATCGTTGATGATGCGTCCGATTGAAAGAGGCGATGGTATTTGATTGTGAGATTTAGGGTTTCAATTCGTGTTATAACATCGATCCAACACATAGAACGGGTAAGAAATGCAGAGAAGATGGCATTGAGAGAGAATCGACTGCAGATAGATGAACATGTATCAACATCAAGAATCGCACCATAAACATCATAGTTTGTCAAAGCTAACCTGAATTAGAGAAGAAATCTGACGTAGATTAGATGTATGATTGTTTGTGCAGAGAAGATTTTCACGAGAGAGGTGAGGATGGAGAGCGATGGTGAGAGATACACGACTGCAAATCGAAGAACACGAATCAACATCATGAATCGCACACGAAACTTCAATAGTTAGTCGAATCTAACCTGAAATAAAGAAGAAATCTTAGGTAGATTGTTGGTGCGGAGAAGAGTTCACGGGAGAGGCGAAGATGCAGAGCGATGGTGGAGAAGAAATTAGGGTTAGAAAATGTGGTTTGGGGGTTTTTGTGAAACCCGGATAGGTTATGGGCGGGTTATGAAACCCGCATGTCTTTTAACCTTAGAATGTGCATGCAATTGTCATGTGACAGTTCTTTGAAAAAATTTTTGCCATGTGGCAATAGTATGGCTGAAATAATGCCAAGTGGCTGAAAATGGTTTTATTTATTATATATAGAGATATGCTAGAATCTTATATTTTCAGTAAGACGCATTCATTTCTCTCTATCTATTTTACACATGTTGTCTTAAACTTTGAGCGACTTTTCACGCTTTTTAAATTTTACTCGTTTCATGGATATAAGTCTAGACGTATGTGAATATTAGAGAGATCTTTACGTGATGCGGCAAAGAACACAACATATAAATTCCTTTGTAAATTAAAACATAGCAATACCATATTCAAATTGAAAAGAGTTAAAATGTTTCTTTTTGTGATGTAAATTTTTATTAAAAAAATATTCATGTATGAAAAAATCAAAGTAAATAAGACAATACCATATTTCTTAAATGTATTATAAAATATAGTATAAACTAGTATTAAGCTCATCGCGTTGTGGTGGGGGGCGTAAAACCGTACCAAGTAACACTAATATCACATTTCCGTCAGCGACCAACATCGAAAAATCTCATATTAAGATAAAAATAAAAACAAAAAAAGAAATGCAAACAAAAAGTAGATGTAAAAATGTTGAACTATGCACGTGAAACATAAAACTTTATATAATAACAAATAAGTTAATCTAAGAACCGCAGTTGCAACGGGCCGTTAAACGAGAAAAAATAGGCGTAATAACGTCAAATCACATGCGACCTTATAACGTGTTAACTCTTAAATTTAGAACGAAATGTAAAATGAAAGTTTTGTAAAAATTAGAAACGATAGGGGACCAAAGTTAAAAGTGAAAAGTTGCAAATGTTAAATTATATTAAATATAAAATTATTAAGTTTAAAATAAAAAAATAAAAATTTAGATGGTTGTACTTTATGCTTACAAATATATACATACAACTTTGTAATTAGAATATATATAAAAATTCTTATCACAAAATCTTATTTATTTGTTGTTGTGTAAAAACATTGGATTTAATTAAGTCGACCTTTCACATTTTCATCAACATGCAATCCAATAGGTAAATTAAAAAGATTTAATCATGAGTAAATTGTAATTTTCATATCTGTGTTTTGGGGATGTTAACATGACCAACCCCAGTTTAACAGTTTGCATACCTGAGTTTACGAATGCTAACACTTTACGTACCTCCGTCCAATTTCCGTTAAACAACCATTAAATCTCCCCCACGTGCTCCTCACGTGAGGGGTAAAACTGTCAATTCACCCAATTTATTAATCTTTTAAGAGTATATTGCAATTTTCATACCTGTGTTTTAGGGGTGTTAACAGGATCAGCCCCAGCTTAACAGTTTGCATACCTGAGTTTACGAATGCTAACACTTTACGTATCTCCATCCAATTTTCGTTAAACAACCGTTAAATCTCCCCTACGTGCTACTCACGTGAGGGACAAAACTGTCAATTCACCCAATTTATTAATCTTGCACCGTCGGTAGGGTTCCGATGTGTTTATGTCGTTTGTGTTCCGTTAGTTTACATATTCTGATCTTACTGTCGTGATGAGATGTGAACACTTTTCCGTTATGAAATGTAAGGGATTTGACGGAACCTGATGAGGAATCGTTGACTGTGAAAGTGTCGATGAGGGAGAACAATGTCGTGTCGAATACGTGGATGTGGTCGCCGGAGGCAGCATAAAGGCGGTGGTTGTTGACGGTGAGGTGTGTTAGGACCGTTTTCGTACGGAGTATTAACGGATTCTGCGTGAGACCAGATCAAATAGCGCGGAATTTTATTTGATTGGCGATCCAATCAGTGAGAACGAATAACCTGATCGATCTAACGATGAAAAAAGCGTTAAGAATGGATTGGGTTTGGAGCGAGAGGTTTTAGAGGGAGGGGGTGGAAGGTAGGGTTTGGAGAGAGAGGTTGTTGTAGAGGCTACTCGCAGTGAATTGACAGTTTTGCCCCTCACGGGAGGAGCACACGGGGAAGATTTAACGGTTGTTTAACGAAAATTGGACGGAGGTACGTAAAGTCACTACAAGAAAATATATTTTTGCGGCGATAAATATCGTCGCAAAATGCTCCAATTTCGTCGCAATAAGTCATTTGCGACGACAATTTGGTCGCAAAAAAGTCGCCGTAAAAGAGTGGTCGCAAAATGTTATTTGCGACGACATTTGCGACGATTTCTTTTGTGGGGTCCACTTATTTTAAAAAAGTGAAATTCTTTTTGCGACGATGTCTTTTGCGACGAAACTGTTACTTTTTGCGGCGATATATCGCCGCAAATTTTTTGACCTGAAACTTTTTTGCAACGAAATCTTTCCTCATGATTGACTGTTTTTTGCGACGAAAAATCGCCGCAAAAAAGAACCTTTTTTTTACATAATTTTGCTGCATTTGCAGCAATCCACCCAGATTTTTTGGATACCAAACCTGTTGTTCAAAATCACTAAACACTATCAAAACCATCAAACCATTCGCAAAACATAGCATATAAACAAAATATTGTCATACAAACAAATGTTTGAAAATATTCATAGCAAACATCAAACTGAAAATATTCATAACAATCCCAAACACTATCAAAACCGTCAAACCATCCTATGACGAGCCACCTTCATCATCTTCTTCATCTTCATCATTTTCTTGATGAATGCTTTAAGACCAATCGTATAATTCTTACACCTTTCCATGAATGCTATAAGACCTTTTTTTTACATATGAACCTTTTTTTTTATTTTGGCTATTCGTATAATTCTTACACTTTTCCATGAATGTTTTAAGACCAATCGGATATTCTTTAGAAAATTCTAAA
Source organism: Flaveria linearis (assembly GCA_024085815.1). Lineage (NCBI taxonomy): Eukaryota > Viridiplantae > Streptophyta > Magnoliopsida > Asterales > Asteraceae > Flaveria > Flaveria linearis. The sequence continues at coordinate 80,135,075 of CM044006.1, forward strand.
GTAGTCCAAGTCTTATCAATCGTCATAACTGTGTCTACAAACAAATATTAATTATCTTAACACATTTAAAACTAGGGAAATACAAACACAAATACACATATACATCCATACACAAATACACATATACATCCATTTTAATCACAATTTAACATTCATTTTAATCTCAATTTAACATATATACACACATACACATATATGGATATCCATACACAAATACATCCATTCTAATATTAATTATCTTAACACATTTAAAACTGGGGAAATACAAACACAAATACCCACATATACACATACACATATACACCTATACACAAATACACATATACATCCATACACAAATACACATATACATCCATACACAAATACACATATACATCCATACACAAATACACATATACATCCATACATAAATACACATATACATCCATTCTAATCACAATTTAACATACATACACACATACACATATACATCCATACACAAATACGCATATACATCCATTTTAATCACAATTCAACATACATATACACATACACATATACATCCATACATAAATACACATATACATCCATACACATATACATATACATCCATTTTAATCACAATTTAACATCCATTTTAATCTCAATTTAACATACACACACATACACATATATCCATACATAAATACATATATACATCCATACACACATATACATACATTCTAATGTATACACATACACATTCATACACAAATACCCATATACATTCATACACAAATATACATATAAATCCATTTTAATCTCAATTGAACATATATACACAAATACACATATACATCCATAATATACATCCATACACACATACACATATACATCCATACACAGATACACATTTACATCCATACACAAATACACATTTACATCCATACACATACACATATACATCCAACCTGAATCGAAATACACTCGTGATGAGCTTACCTTTTGATTAACCCAACACACATAAACATACACATATTGTCTTAAACAACCTAATAAACTAAAGACAACACATATACATCCATACACAAATACACATTTACATCCACACACATACACATATACATCCAACCATACACATACACATATACATCCATACACGAATACACATTTACATCCATACACATATACATCCAACACAAGAATTTTTTTAAAAAAAATTAGTTATTACCTCTAAAATATGAGTGGACTAGCGATGGTGGTTACGACAGATGGCGGTAGTGGTGACGCGGCGGTGGAGCAGGTGGCGGTGGTGGTGACGGCGTGGTGGTGGTGACTGGGCGACAACAAGCGCGCGGTGGTGGTGACAGGGCGACAACAAGCGCGCGGTGGTGGTCCACACCCGGCAGACGGCGGTGGTGGTGACTGGAACTGCGGTGGCTGTTGGTGGCTGGAACTGCGGTGGCGGTGGCAGATGGCGATGGTGGTGGCGGTGGGAGAGCAGGGGCGGTGGTGGTGGCGGATCTGTGTTTGGTGTTAATTTGGTATGAAATTGGGGAACAGATCTGGAATCCCAGTTTCATAAAGTGGAACACTTTTTTTGCGGCGATTTACTCTTTTTTGCGACGAAATATCGCCGCAAAAAAACAAAAGGAAAAATAAATTAAAAAGGATTAAAAATTAAAAAAATAAAAACCTTTTTTGCGACGAAAATGTCGCCGCAAAAAAATAAGCGGGAAATTTTACCTCCTAAAAAAGAATTCAGAAAAAATAAAAAAAATGAATATATTATTTGCGGCGACAGTATCGTCGTAAAAAGTTAATTTGGCTAGAAAAGTCAAAAAGTTGATTATTTTTGTCGTTTAATGTGTTTTTTGCGACGAAATGTATATCGCCGCAAAAAACATGGACACGAAAAACCATTTTTTTGTAGTGAGTGTTAGCATTCGTAAACTCAGGTATGCAAACTCTTAAGTTGGGGCTAATCCTGTTAACACCCCTAAAACACATGTATGAAAATTACAATTCACTCTTAAAAGATTAATAAATTTGGTGAATTGACAGTTTTGCCCCTCACGTGAGGAGCACGTGGGGGAGATTTAACGATTTTTTAACGGAAATTGGACGGAGATACGTAAATTGTTAGCATTCGTAAACTCAGGTATGCAAATTGTTAAGTTGGGGCTGATTCTGTTAACACCCCCAAAACACAGGTACGAAAATTGCAATTTTAGGCTTTTTATAATAATTATTATTTATAATAAAAATAAGGTTTTGAGATGTTAGGTGTTAACATTTTAGGCTTTTTTTATTTTTATTTTTATTTTTTGTTTCTCTCTCATAATAAATTATAATAGTATATATATAATAATATATTATTTAAAATATTTCCAAATTAAAAATATAGATATTGTAAAAGTTAAAAACTACATTTTATAATTAACAACACTTTAAAAAATATATAAGACACAGAAAATTTCTTGAATAAAAATACTTTTTTAAAAATACAAACTAATTTAATATCGTTTTTTCCTAAGTTTTACAAGGATGGTTATTTTTTAAATGAAATTTAAGAAAAGACCAAAATGTTTTATAAAACAATTAAAAAACAAAATCTTATGAAAAGAAAGTTTAAAATAATAATATATTTGTTTTTACTTGAAGTATTGGCATAATTGTAACTCAATCATATCTTATTTAAATTTTCATTTTATAATTTTTATATTTTTATTACAAACTATTTAATATTTTATTCCATTCAACCTACATAATACATGGGATACTAGTATTAGTATAAATAACTTTTATCACAAAATCTTATTTATTGTTGTTGTGTAAAAGTAGTAGATTTATTTAACTCAACCTTTCACTTTTTCATCAAGATGCAATCCAATAGATAAATTTAAAAAGATTTAATCATCAAATCATGTGAAACTTAGGGATTTAAACAAAAATATAATATGTAACTCTGAATAAAAAAACTTTGAAAAGGGAAGACTAAACCATATTTAAAGTATAAGTATACGTAAAGCTTTCTCATATATAACCCAAAATAATTAAATTTTCTCTCATTTATGCAAATGAAGTGGGGATTTGATAATATTGATAATAATCGGACGGCTGTTAGCTTTAGATTGAACCATGCGTGTGTGCCTAATGGCACTATGGTTTTATGGCACAATGGCAGGCAGGTGGACCTCTTTTTGTAACACTAATTAGCTTCATTGTTACAACTCCATTTGGAGTTCTATAATTACAAACTAATTTTTAATTATTTTACTAATTAATCATAATGCTAGGTATGGTTACCCTTCAAATTTGGGTGGTTTTGTTTTTATGTTTGAAAATCTTAACCGCGTTTGCTATTTGGTACAAATTATGTTCGATGTATTAAACAATTGTTAACCGAACGGAATTATGTTTATGTATTTATTAAAACTGTATTGTATTAAAGTTGATATAAAATATAAGCAACTGTTTGTTATTAAAGGTGGTGCGTGGTGAACAACTGATTCTCCTATGCAAAGATCTTAGGTTTGAATACTGTTTTTATTGGTTTATATCATAACTTTTTGAAGATCGTATGTCCAATTTATAAGTTTACGATAACATGCTCTTATAAACAAATCATAATCTCTGTTATGAAGTTTAAAATCAGTTTTAAATCTTGGAGTTCCACTATGTAATATCTTCACATTTTTAAGTTCTCAACATGATAAATTATAAGCGTTTTATGGTTTGATGTTGTCGTTAAACCATATTGTTAGTAACGAATGAATCATTTAGAACAAAATAAATCGATACATTTCTTTATTTTCAAAGACTCATTATATAATTAGAATGTTTTATATGAACATCTTAGAAAAAACTAAAGGCTAACCACTCTTAACACATATACTAGTTCATATTCATTTTTTTTGAGAACAAAGCAACATATATACTAAGGTTCCATACTTTAAAATTTCAAAGTAACCCGAACACTAAACAACATAAGTAACTCGATTACCATCTAATGAACTAATTACACCGGGAAGCCCTCACTCATAATGTTTGGTTTCAACATTGTTGTGCCAACTGGACAAGCCTTTCTTAAGACCTAACACATTGATTCATTCTTTACCATTTGTTTATAAAAATAGTTGAAGAATCATATTGGGTTCATTATTTTTTTATTTGATTAAAAACATTATAAGTTAAAGAACTCTGCTTTTTTTATAATGTTTCTTAAATTCCGAATATATAGTTGTCATATGTTTATGTATCGTTACTATATGTTAATTTATGTTTTGAAAACAAGCCACCACAATGCACAATCATGGTTTTCACGATCGGACCGGCCAGTTCGATTGGGGATCGGTCCGGTGGCAGGTCCGGTCAGCTATCGTTCGGTTTGATCTGGTTGAACCGGCCGGTTCGTCCCGAACCGGTGGTCGGACCGGGGAACCGGACCGGTTTGGACCGGATTTTGGTATTTTTTTTTTTTTTGGGTAAAAACAGGGTGCTGAACTATAAATTAGTGTGTTATATATATAAATATAGTTAAGTTTTATATACAACTATAAAATACATATATAAATCATATATAAATTACTTATATTTGATTATATATATAACATACTATATATATAATTATGACGTCATCCGGTTCTTAAATTCAGTCCAACCACAAAACCAGTAAGGCGTCTGGTTCGACGTCCGATCCGGTTCTGAAAACATTGTGCACGATCATAACTCACTAGTTTAATAACATTGACTCATTATGCCAAATATAAATAAACTCTATTTATTCATTTAAAAGTTTCTCTTCACTATTTACATTGTTATTGAAAACTAAAGTTTACAACCATTCGTTCAGCAACTTAGCATGTCTGTATAGTTCATAATAAATATTCCATCTCCATGTAATCCATGTTTCATCATTTGAAGAAGTAGGTGATCTAGGTATGACTTTTCAATATTTAAAATTATATTTCTAGATCGAATCATAATATTCTATTTTGCTCTACTGGATATTTTAGCACGTACGTTATCTTGTCCACAAAGAGTAATTTGTCGCTCATTCATTGTCCTCGTCAATTTGTTTATAAACATGATTTTTAACGTGTTTCAGTTAATATCTATGAAAGTTATATGACTGATGTTGATATTTTACATACCACATAAATTCCACTAGAGAAAAATCTAACCCCTAAACATACCGAGTAAAAACGGTTATGTCTTTAACATAGATTTAGTTTTACAGTTCTATAAAATCATATTGGTAAAATATGGATACATATGAATCTTACTTTCTATTGTTTACTTATGTAGTGACTTTTTTAATGAAACAAAACTTAAACAGTAAAACGGCTGTTATTTTGTTAAAATAATACATAACATGATACATTTTGTTTAATCATATATTCAAAAGTAAAGTAATAACGATTTTTCTTCTCTTAATGTGCGTGCATAACAAAATCAATTTGAACTTTTGAAGTACAGAACCACACATGTATACATATATGTTTGTTTTTCTTAAAACGAAAAATCTATTATACTTTTAAATTATATTAACTTAATTTATATTATGTTTCGGCTTGAACTCAAGATCTTACTTTTAAGAGATAAAGCCTCTAGCAAGTGGGATACTGAGCCAATATCACATTAGCCATAAGTACATATACTTAACTATATATATTGGATGATAAAAAATGTGATGCTTAAGCAACTATAAACTGTTTTACATATCACATGCAAAAGAAATATAATATCATAACTTATCAATAAAAAGGGCAAATATCTTAAAAAATCAATACACTTTCAGTTCTTTCTTATAAAAGTCATTGCATAATTTTCTTACACGTAAAATACCAACATATTACTGTTTTGTCTCATAAAAGTCACTCAACGGTTTTTGCACATAAAAAACCAACATAATTTCTGTTTTTCACCTAAAAAGTAAAAACCACTCAACAATTGTTTACACGTTAAATTCACTTCATTTGTTATAACTTAAACGCGTTCAGCTTGAGCTCCCACAACTTAAACAATCCGAACTTGGGATCCTATAACTTAAACAAGTCATGTAAGGGTGGAAAATACACGCAAACAAAACAATCGGTGCAAAAGTTGTTTTAGTTTCTTTTAGAATTTGCTCGAATTTAAAAAATAAAGTGATTTAAATGTGTGAATAATTATTGAGGGGTTTTTATGTGAAAATATCAAAAGTATGTTGATTTTTTATGTGCAAAGCTGTTGAGTGGCTTTTAAAGACAAAACAGAAAGTGTATTGGTATTTTACATGCAAAAGATTGTAAAGCGACTTTTGTGAGTAAAAACTAAAAGTACGTTGGTTTTTAAGGTATTTGCTTTAATAAAAACCTATCTGGTATTTAACAATGCTTGCACTATATTATCTAGAAGTGGTCACACGAGCTTTATTATCGGATGTTTTGATCGGAAGAAAAAATATGTCTGGTTGATTAATTATTGATTTAATAAAGCATTTTAACAAATCCATTGCAATTTACTTTAAATTTGCTTGTTTACGAAGCTTAACAATTTCTTTAGATTAATAGTCTCCACTAACTTGGGTATTTTTCATGTAACCCCCACTTTAAGAATTGATTTTCATTCCCTCACGACATCCTTATATTTACTATAAAATTCCATTAAAGTTCACGCTTCGTCCTTAAGTTTTTTCCTAAATCCTTTTACCATCATTTCATATTTATAAGAATGATTTCTTTTTGTTAAAAATATTATTTTATACCTTAAAATTACTTCATTCATCATCACGATATAATCTCAACGACAAATTATATAACACGGAACAAAGCCATTCAACATGTAAAGTTACTATAAATAAATATTCATGTAGTGTTTGTTACTTAAATAAATTCAGTTGAAAACTTTCAAGTAAACGAATTCAAATGTTTCTTACAAATAATCCAATCACCGCTATCATCACCACCAATGCTTTAGTTGCTGCCGTCACCTCAATGTCATCACACCCATCTATCACCACCCCATCACCACGCCCATTGCCGTGACCGTTACCATCAACTTTGCTAACATTGATGTTTAACACTATCAAACTCAACACCTCTGATATTTTTGTCACCGTCAACAATGCATCCCCACCATCACATTCTAACTTCTTTAGAAAATTAACAAACCAAATATTATTATTATATCAAACAAATGCATCATGACTTTCAATTCTTTAAAAATTTAATTCATTTTGGTTATTTTATTCGAATTACCTTTCCATCAAATTCTAATTATCTTAGAAGATATTAGTTTCTCTTATTATGATAACTAAATGGCCCTTTATCTGATTAATAGTCAAATTTTAATTATATTAAATATGAAAAATATAAATGTACCTCTTGTATGCTAAATACACCTCCTATTATATAAAAGTAAAGATATGAAATATTAAATTTAACCGGAAGTATATTTAGTAAAAAAAATTTTTGAACGGCTAAGATCTTGGGTGTAAACCTATCTTTTCGGGGCTATGTCCAAGGTCGACTACTCGACCGCCCACAAGACCCAGCCCCCCCGTTGCGCAGGAACCCCGTGGAATGGGTAAACCTTCGCTCCCTGTCAGGTTCGAATCTGGGATAAAGCCCAGATTCGTTCCCTCACCCAGATGTCCCTCCAACTGGCACTAGTAGGATTCGAATCCAACACCTCCACCTTGGGAAGGCAGGCTCTTAACTAATAGACCAAGTTGTTGAGACGTATATTTAGTTAATAAGATATAGACTATATATAATACATTTGGCACAACCCAATAAATATTAATTCAAACACACTACTTTATAAAAGTGATAAATTGTTATCTGATAACTATAATTACGAGGTTGTTAGGAATATTAATGATTAAGAAATGATGAGAAGGATTGCTTCTTGTGTGTACCAGCACCAACCACTTTAAATAGTTAAAATTGTGTGTCATTGTGGGGTCATAAGCCAACCAAAAATCTATATTTTGAAACGAGTTCAATAATTTTGATGGTTAATGGGTTTAACAAGATAGTTTCTTTTTAAAAATCGGCCGGCCCAATAAAAAATAAACAAATATAATCGGTTTTGATTGATTTTATTATGCCAGATTTAAACCGGTCAATCATTGTGTCTAGTTTATTAACCAGTAACCGGATCAACAACACTAATTAACGACAATAATTAACCAAGTAGCATGTAAATTCAATCCACCCTTTTAACATAGAGTACTTATTGCTATCTATCACTTATACATATTGATCATTTTTTCATAGTGATAGTCGTTATAGACTTTTTGCCTTTGTAAAATAATTAAGTTTTAGAGGTAAAAGAGTGTTTTCGGTTCTTGACTTAACCCTCATTTTGCGCAAAGATCGTGAGAGGGCTGAATCTTTTATGTTAGTGTGTTCCTTATATTATATGATATGGTTATAAGTAGCTGTGAGTGAAGAATATAAGAAATTTGTTGTTCAATCTATGTTTTTAAAAAACATTGTTCAAAACCCTATAATGTTTTTATTATATTTTAAGTGATTGTTAGTGAAATATAGAGAAAAGTAATGATAAAAATATAAAAAAGTATTATTTAATTGAAAAAATAGAAAAAATAGTAATTTTTAATGTAATTATATGGATAATGATGGAAAATAAATTGTGAATGCTCTGACTAATAGCTAATAATAATTTTCATACTAGTGGTAACTAAAAACATAAAAAAAATTATAAAACTAAACTATTTGTACGTTAATTTATTTGTGGGAATCCCATTGCATAAATAACGGGTGAATGAGTGACTTCAGGTCCATTCATCCAATATGAACTTAGACTCGAGGCCATAATAATATCAATTGAGCAGACTTGAGTCAACATGTTGAATTCAACTGAGCTAAGTTGGTATTTAGCCGTAATTATCTATAAATTATAATAAAGCAAGCTTTCTAAAGCCACATGTACATCTCTTAAACCATTAAAAGGACACGTGGCAACCTTTTACCTCATCTTTCTTTTAAATTCCCGCCTAAAAAAAGCACCTAAAAAAACACACGCGGATCTATAACCCATGGATAAAACCCGGTATCTGATATCATTTCATTCTTCTAATCTTCTTACTTCGACTGAAACCCTAGAGCCACCATCATTCACAAATCGCTGAAATTGTTCCAGATCTAAGGTTTTTTCTTTCTACCGGAAGCCTACATCCACAATCTTCCATCGTTCCTAATTTTTCTTTCTAATTCATCCGAACTCATTGTCAAGTGTTTCCACTTTCAGGTTTGATCCTCAGTTGCGCCTCATCCGCTTTCGGGTTCGATGTCTTCTCTTCTTCCTTCGACAGATTCCCAGACCCCATAGACCCAAACAAGTGTTGTTTGGTATATTTTGTTGATAATCGATTAATTATTGTTTCGACAGAAACCCTAGACCCAAACGGGTTTTTGGATGGTTTTTGTAGATGAGTGATTCACTGCAACAAACAAGTGTTGTTAATGTATATTTTGTTACTTAATGTACCACAACTCCTATTTAGGTCCTTAGTCATATTTTCTTTATAGTTCTATTCAAACAAAATCAATTTTTTTTATTTATTTGAAATTGTTCCTGACCAGAGGATTTGCAGGTTTACTACAAAGGATTATAAGTTTAATTGGTTTATATGTTGTTACTTTGAATTCAAATAAATGTATTGTTTCTGGTTAGAAGACAACAAACAAGTGTTGTTAATGTATATTTTGTTACTTAATGTACCACAACTCCTATTTTGATCCTTAGTCATATTTTCTTTATAAATCTACTCAAACAGGTGTTGTTAAATGCAATTTTTTAATTTGAAATTGTTCATATTCAGAGGATTTGCAAGTTTACTACAAAGGATTATAGGTTTATTTGGTTTATTGTGTTGTTACTTTGAATTGAAATAAATGTGTTGTTTCTGGTTAGAAGATATTATATTCATATATGAAGATAATGATGGTCATGTGTACTGTTACATATACCTTGAAATGGTGAATCACCAACAACCATCTTTCATTTCTGATTGCAGTTCTGTTATCCATACTCTTTCATCAAAGAATTATACTTTAAATTCAATATAATCAAATAATTGTTGCACACCATTTGTATGTGTTTGCATACTCTTTTTCCGCTTCCAAGTGATTAATTCTATTTTTTGTCATAAACAGGTCTTATTTTCATCTGAAATGTTTATCCCATGAGGTTTTTTTAAACCTTATTAGTGATCCTGCTTATGCTTATTTGGTAAGTTGCGATTATATAATTAAAATTTCATAATTTACACGTATTCTGTTTATCTAACATAAACTTTTTATCTTATGTTAGCAACTTCCGAAGTCTTTTGTTCAAGAGTACTACAAACACGAACATCCTGTTCCAAAGATTTGTGTCCAACAAGCCTTCACATATAAATTTTTCTAAAATCAATCTATCTTTTCATCTTTTAATTAAAATCTAAATACCAAAAAACTAAAGATTTATATAATATAATTTTTTTTAAACACTAAACACTTTTAAAACGAAATATTTTAAAATTGTTTTATTTTTAAAAAAAAGTTATAAACAGGTGAAATATTTTAAAACAATCTTATTAAAACAACTAGAATAATTACAAACCAGAGTTTTATAAAACAAGATTTTTATTAAAAATATTTTTTTATAAAATATCTTAAAACAAATATTTAAAAATAAAACTATTTAGATAAGAGAGTTAAAAAATAGTATAATTATTTTATTTCATGAACTATTACGTATATATAATTTTAATTATATTTTACATTAAAATATAATAGTGTAACTATTCGTGTTTATTTTACATACGTTTTACATTAAAATTTATTCCGTTTTTTAATGGGTTTTTAACTTATCTATCTATCTATAAAAAACTAAAATAAGCATGAAATAATTGTAAATCTCATTATACTTACTTTCATATTTCTCTATATTATTAATAATAATATTAAATACTAATAATATTACTTATATCATTTTCAAATTAAAAATGAATAATTTAATAAATTAAAAACCTATTTTTATTTAAAACACACCTTTTAAAAACAAAAGTTTTATAAAATACAGAATACAATGAATTTTTTAAAAAAATCATTTTTCTTAAAACAATATATTTAAAAATCACAACTTTTTATAAAATAAAAGTTTAAGAAAAATGCATTATTGTTTATTTACTTAGCTATTTATACGTAATTATAATCATATTTTATCTTTAAGCATGATTTTATAATGCATAAGTTTTTATTAATAATTATTTAATATTTTATTTATTCAATCCGTGTATTACACGGAGACTAACCTAGTAATCTATATTAAAGACTTTGGTCGGTGGCTACAGTGCCACCGACCCTGCTTAACAAAACCCTAATCCCCCTCTGCCAATTGATCCCACACAACCGATCCCACACAACCGATCCCACACAACCGATCCCACACAACCGATTGAACTCCCATCCCTCCCTCCGCGGCGCCGCGAGGTTCCTCTGCCGCGCAAGCAGCCGGCGGATAGAGATGATGGTATAATGGGGAACCACCGCTTTCTTCCGGTGTCGTTTTATCAAGAGATTGGGGCTACAACGCCGTTTTTCACTGCAGTTTTTGCGTATTTGATGACTTCGAAGAAGGAAGATTGGCTTACGTATGTCACTCTCATTCCTGTGGTCACTGGTGTGATAATCGCTAGTGGGGTATGTTTTTTTTCTGTTTTTCAAATCTTTTTTGTCAATTTCATATGTTAATTTGGTTATTTTGGATCTTTGGTTTGTGGGTATTGACATTTGGTGTTGATTTTGTGTTAGGGTGAGCCAAGCTTTCATCCTTTTGGGTTTATAATGTGTGTTGGTGCTACAGCTGCTAGAGCTTTGAAAACAGTGGTTCAGGGGATATTGCTTTCTTCTGAAGGGTATGAAGAAGTATTGATTGATTTTGGGTTTTTGTGTGATGGTTTAGTGTTTTAAGGTTTATGGTTTTTGATTGTGTGTTTGAATGTGTGAAAGGAGAAGCTGAACTCCATGAATTTGCTTCTGTATATGGCTCCAATTGTTGTTGTTCTTCTGCTTCCTGCAACTTTATACATGGAGGAGAATGTTGTTGGGATAACAATAGCACTTGCTAGACATGATTTTGGGATTGTTTGGTTATTACTTTTCAACTCTGCCATTGCCTATTTTGTCAATTTAACCAATTTTTTGGTCACAAAGCACACCAGTGCTCTCATGTCTCACTGATTGTGTTATGTGAATCTGTGTTTAACTATTCAATGTTAGCTTTGCATGGCCTATGTTTGAGGCAGGATGTTGAGGTGAAGGTATACGGAATTTGGGTATCTCAATTATTAAATCTCCTACCTTTTCTTTTGACATGATGTTTCTGTGAATATGTATTGATTATTTTTTAGCCTTCTGTGTAGATGGTGCCTTGAGCCTCGGTAAGAGAAAAAGGGTTTGTTGTGTTTCAAGTGGGTTTTCTAGGTTTTGGTGGAGGTGTCGGTGGCGTTCGGCGATGATGATGAATCTGTCGTTGTCTGAGTGGATCGAACGAAGGTTGAAACTTACCGTATCTTGGCGGGGTAATTTTCGGAGGTTTCGTGGTGGAAATTGGTGTTTCTACCGTTGAAGCAGCCGTGATGTTTGCAGCCATGGCGGTTTGTTCATCTTTGTTCTGATTATCATTATTAACATATCTGAGCCTTATTTTGTTCTTTTCATTGTTTTCCAGTTTGTTTTTTCGGATTGCAATTACAATAGTCTATCACTACCGTTTCTACAAAGGCCCCTAATTTTGCTATTGTTCTGTATACGTTGTTTTTGTATTTTGTGATCCAGTCAACGTGTTCATCGTGCTATTGGGTCGTTGTTTATGCCTTACTTTTGACAGTCAAATGTTAATGCAAGGGCGGTCAAGGCAGTTGTTCAGGGTGTTGGTGGTTATAGGAGCACTTTTGTAAGTATTGTTAAGTTACTACAATGCAAATTTAAATGTTTAGGGACCATTGTAATCTATGTTCTGACTGTTGTTTAGGTTTGTATCTTGATGATTTGTTTGGGGTTGAATGTGATTGGTTTTGAGGTCGGTGTTTGTACCCCATGTACGAAATTTGATTAGCATATCATTTCCGGTTGGTATCTTTGATCAAACCGCAACCAATTTGAAAGATTTCATTTATTTTCTGGTTCTGGGGGATGTTTTGTGACTTGATTTTACTTTGACTTTTTTTTGCTCAGTATTTGGTTGTTGTAGTCGTTGTTTTGCCAGATTCAGGAATTAATCTGCTTGCTACTTATGCTAGCCTTCTCTAGGAAGCTTATGTGAGATCAAACTGCTTTAGAAAGAGCATAGGAAAGCCGGCTTAGTAAAAGTTTTCCAAGTACCAAGATGGTGGCTTCTGTTTTGCATGCTGGCCAGCTTAGACAAATGCAAGGTGAGGTTATGTTTGTTTGATTTTGTTTCCATTTTACATATGGGTACAAGATTATCTTGCCCCGGTTATCCATTTTGATTGACTCACTAACTTATAGTTTGTGATCTATATATGTTGCAATCAATTAGATTTGGATGATAAGTTAGTTCAACTATCAGTTGTCACCAATGCCTGTGATCCACTCCCCTTGGTGAAACATCTTGCCCGTTATGTGTATATGTGTTCAATCTAAATTCTTTACTCTTTCATCAACAATTCCTTCTAGATTTCAGTTAAAAATGGTTTAGTTTTTGCCTAAATTACATTAAATAATGAATGGGATCTCAAGTCAAAATGTCTTTAATCAATCTGTTATCACCATCACTCACTTAACATACTTGATCCGGTCCACTTCAAATACTTTGGGTACTTGGATTATTTAATATATAGTAGTGGGTTGACCTTATCTGCTTTGAAGGTTTGTTTGTCGTTTCATATTGTTTACATCGGGTTGCAGGAGGAGGCTGTGAGCTAATAGTCCGCTATAGATTCTGCTCTGTATCTTTTGTATACAACAATGTTGTTAGAGAGTTAGCTACTGTATATCATCATTGTTAACTGTTGACATGTGATGGCGGTGGGTTCATTGTTATCAGATCAATTGGTGAAACTATGAATTTGAAGGTAAAGAAGATGAATTGCTAAATGAGGCATATCTGGCCGTTGCAGCTGAAGAAAAAGAATATCACTCATTTGAGGTCTATCTAGGTCAGGTCACATTTCTTCATCTCTTTGAATTTAGTATTTTTTAAATGCATGTGTTGTGGGTATGTTATAATCTTATGAAACAAGACAACTAGAAGACATCTCCTGCATTCATGAAAATATTCATCAAGAACAAAAGGGTTACCTAATGGGTCGCAACTGTTGTCATGTTATGTCATATAATGAGGTAACCACAATCATTAATAACATTTTTAAAAATGTAATACATTATTAGTTACCTTTACTATTTATAACAATTAAAACTGTGAATATACAAAAAACAATGGTAAAAAATCGACAATAACACGATGCTATTGTCATAATATTGTTTTTCCTATCATAATTCATACATAGGTTACTTTGAAATAACTGAGGTGTCGTTCTCCTGTTTTATCTTTTCTGTAGGAACCATTTACTTTGTTAATTTGGGCAAATGTACTCAGTTTTAAGGTTTTTACTTGCAGAATCATTATTTGCTTGATGAATTTTTATAAGGGTTCCTTTTGGTGACTTATGAACAGGAAAACACAAAATGCATGTCTCGCCTTTTGTTGTGGGAGAAGAGACCTTTTTATGCCCTTCTAGAACTGCTGTCAAAAGGTAAATATAAATGGACAGGATGATGAGTTCAGTTAATATGATTTTATACACTCTCAAATAAGGATTAATGTTCTATTAGTAAATCCCATGTGTTTGTCTTTGTTGAATAGTTAGATTGCTGATTGTTTAAAGAGTTTACAAGCTATAATTTCTTCAATGGAGTTTTCATATAATATATATAAATATGAATGGGTTATGTTGAATTCACATAGTTACAGGTTTTTGTTGAGATCAAAATTATAGATGGAAGTGTTTGTACTTATCATTTTACTTGACAAGAGAATATTTAGAGTTATTTTGGACAAGAGAATGTCTTCCCGCTGCGAAGCGCGGGAAGTAATACCTAGTTTGTTTATATAAGCATAAAATAACAAATTATAACAATACCGAAATGAACAAGTTTCATTAATGCTATAAAAACTACATTTACTAAGAGAAACGAACTTGAAAATCTATGCAAACCGACAAATGAGCTACTGATTTTTTAGACGTATAAATCGAGTGTAAATAACAAAGACACATCTTCGCATTTCACTTTGCAGTTGTATTCCTATTAATATGTCTGATGTTGATATTACGTATCATATAATCGATTTTTAAACCAACATATAAACATTTGTATGTACTAGTATAGTAGTATATGACGTAAGGATATGATACTGGGCTTATAAGTAGCCCAGTTTGGTTAGTGAATAAGCCCACTTAGATTCTTTTCAATAGAAAAAAATAGCAAAGCCTACTTGAACTTTGTTTATATTTTATAAAACATCAAATATAAGCATCTATATGGCTATATACCATAAGCATTTCACCATGAACCTACAAATTTGTGGCTTCAAAAAGATTAACTGTTCAAAAGCTATTGAGTAGATTTTTTACTTGCATACTTCGAATTTTTTAAACTGATAAATTCAAGCCATTTAGATTTTAGATAATGTAAATAGAGATATCGCTATAGTTATATTAATTGCGAAAATTAAACGAGCAGTAAGCAGTTCATAAATCACCTTATTATAAAGTTTAGTACAACTTTTGAAATCAATCATTTATAATGTAGTTATTGAAATGTGTTTTTTAAATAAATTATTGTTCAAAAAATGCATATCTTAACCCTTAAAAACTATTTTGCTTTATCACTTTCAATTTACCAACTCTAAAAAAACTAATATGTAATTCATTAAGTTTCAATTTTCCCTTTCATTAATAGAAAACTTAAATTATATATCGATGATGAATTTATGTTGTTTAATTAGGAAAAATGCATATAAAATCAATATTTGGAAGGAAAAAAATAACAATCGCATCTTTGTACGGAATATGACATCAAGCAAATAAAACAACAACAATAATAAATGAGAATATATATTGCGGGGTAATTTCATATGTAACCTAAAAACTTACATAATAATGAACAAAGAAATTTAATATTTGATATGCTCATTCAAAACAAATTTATATTTACCTATTTTATCAAATAACTCAGCGTATAACCACTATATCATTTTGTTTCTTCTTACACGTAAACAGTAAATCTCTCACCTCCTAAATATAATCTTTGAATAAATAAATGTCATAAATATAAAAATAAGCATATTAAGATCATGAAATTTTTGTTACATAAATAATTACAACACTATTTTTCAAGAGAAATATAAAAAAATGTATTTTTATCATTGTTTTAAAAGCAACAATTGGAAGAAAAAAAAAATTATGGACTATAGTTGCCTTTCAAATCTAGCGAGGTGTGGACCTAAGGCTTGAGAGAAGACTCCAAGTTGACTTAAAAATATTATTGCTAATAGATATATTTAAAATATTTAAAAATATCCTTGGTTCTGTTGATCACGAATGCTTTTTGTACGGGCATACATCATTATAATCTCAAAAGCTAGGTGCCCATAGCTTTTGTTGATAATATTGATAGTTTTTGTTAGGGCTGTCCAAACCGCTCGATGTTCGACGCTCGTTCGACGTTCGTTCGGAATTTACTCGAAAAATGTTCGTTCGAATTTTTGCTCGGTTGTAAACGAGCCGATCGGCTCGGATCGGTTTGTAAACGAGCCAAACACGAGCAAAGGTCCGCTCGTTTCGGTTCGGATCGAATTAATATGTATATATAGTTTACACGTAGTGCTCTAGTAGATTTGACCCATTATATACAAATATATAATTATATTTATGCATATTTAATCAATCAACCTAATAAAAAATTCTATACTTAATATAAAAGTGAAATTCTAAGCCGTTAAAAGATATTTTTTCGATCATCTCACTCTCACAGTCATCGTTATCTGCAATATGCTCTCCGCCTTATCGGCTACAAACTTAGCTAGCTTCATCGTCAACCACAACGTGTTATCATCCATAAAAGTATTATGTAATTAAATGTGGCTGATTTTTAAGTTATTAAACTTTATTCGCTGCAGTATAAATTGTATGATACACAAGATAGTTGAGTTGTATAAATTGTTTGCAACTCGTTTGCGCTGGCTCGACGTTCGCTCGAAAATTTAACGTTCGAAAAATGCTCGTTCGATTTTCCGCTCGATTGTAAACGAGCCGATCGGCTCGGTTCGGTTTGGAAACGAGCCAAGCACGAGCAAAGGTCCGCTCGGTTCGGCTCGGCTCATGAACAGCCCTAGTTTTTGTTATATAATGAAAACTTATGAATTATAATGCATGAAAAATGTTATGCCTTTACCGTTTTAGTATTTTCAGAATTAACTTAATATGAAAAAGGACCTTAAAAATAAATTTATATGGGACATTAGTATTTCCATATAGAGAAAATGGGTAGACTTGACTTCAAAGGTCATTTACGTTCTCTTTTTTTGGTGCCGCATAAACAACATTATCACTTAAGGTTCCATTCCTTTTCTTATGAAGAAATCAATCAACGACTTACCCTTTTTTTTAATAACTAGTTTTAAATATTAGTAAATAATAAATATGTAAATAATATAAGTTAGTTTTTAGTTATTTTAGAAATTTGGGAAATCTTTGAAAACAAAGAAGCAACATATGTGGACCGGTTGTGACTATTTTATAGTGACTCTAGATGTGAGAAAAAAGTAAGCACGATAATTAAAATAAGATAAATAAAATTACGTTGGTATATAATAATACTTTTTTTACTATTTATGTATTTTTATTTTATTTATTTAGTTTAAAATAATAAACTGTGTGTGCATGAAATTTTAATAATTAAATAATATTTTTTTTAAAATTTTGTATGATTTACTCTACTTATGTATGATTTAATTTATAAAAGTTATAGTTTTTTTACAGTGAATTTGATGAGTAACAAAGAAAACAATTCAAACAAATGGCGTAACCGGTGTTTGATCTGGTTCTTGCTCGTAGGGTTCGATGAGGGCTGAATTTTTTTATCATCTGTTATACATAGCCTTATCGTACACCTTGTGCAAGATGTGTTTTTCCCATTGTCGAAAACTCATGACCTTGGAGTCAAAAAAAATACCTTTACCGGTTGTAAGTTTTGCACTCAATATCTATTAACTCTTTGACGTGTACACACAAAAACAAATCTTCAATACAAATTATAATCTATTTCTAAAGATGTTTAAATTTATAAAATCTGTTTCTAACTCATGATATAATCATTCTACTGCACTCAACATTTGCACTCATTGCAGGAATATGTATTATCACACACAATGAACCATACTTTTTTATTTTAAATTTTTAAACATAAAACTCACATACCTATTAATATACCTCTTAATTTGTTTACGAAATATATAAGTTATATATTTAAGTTTTAAATTTTCTCTTAAAAGGTAGACGCTATTTTTCAATTTTATTACTCATCAAATGTCAAATTTTATCATAAATAAACACAAAGTGGGTGTTGATGTGCTTTTTAAAAGCACTTATTGGCTTTTGGATGGATGAAAAGATAAAAATATCCCTCTAAAAGTCTTAATAAGTCAAAAAATTCTGACTTATTAAGACTTTTGGAGGGTATTATTATCTTTTCACCCCTAAAAAAAGAAAATAAATGCTTTTAAAAGCACATCCAAACACCCCTAAAAGGACAATAATAAGTGACATCTATCTTTTATGAGAGTTTCTTTTTTTTATCCGTTTATTTTTAGAAACTACAACATATACTATGCGGCCTGTAAATTTAGTTTACTATATACTAATTTGCAACATTAGTATGCATCATGATCTAGTAACACGTGTTTTAGTGAGTTGTACTTATGTTTTATTATTTTCTTTAATCTTTAAAATTTTTATTTTAACCTAGTGCTTTTTAATCTTTTGTAATTTAGCCTCAATATATTTTATTTACTTTAACTTTGGTTCCCAATACTTTTTATAGTTTATAAAATTTTCATTTTACGTTCGGTCTAAATTTTGCAAGTTAACATGTCCCAGCGGTGTGGTTCAAGGTTTCTACGCTTACTTTTTTCCCCGTTTAACGTCCCCGTCACAACGCGCTAGTCCTATATCGACTTGCTTATTGTTTTATAAGTTATATGTTTCGGATGTGTGGTTTAACGTTTTTACGTCTACCTTTTCAGTGTTGGTGGTTATTAACGGTAGATCGTCATTAATGCTACTTGGTATGATTTTACGCCCTGCTGCAACACTAGGGCTTACTACTGGTATTATATATTTACCAGCCAATGATCTATTGGCCTAGTGGTTAAGGGGGAGGTGAGGGCTTTGCCTCTCTTGAAGGTCCAATATTCAAACATTAACATCTATAGACTCTAATAAAATAAGGTTTTTGGACACGTGGCACACTCTTACACCATCTTTATTTTTAGTTTTTTTAATATATTAAATGCTTACCATACTAGACATTTAATTTAAATATATTACCATACTTACTTACTGATTTAAATTACAATTTATGGCTTCCATTTAACCTTTTATATTATGTCATAAAAATTCCATTTAACCATATCTTAATTCAACTTCTACGGTATTATTTCTCAAATTCCATTTAACCTTTTATATTATGTGTTAATAATCTATAAATTTTCCTCTGTTTCTGTATTGCTTTCTAAAATAAACTCCTTTAAATTAGTGGATTTTTATTTATGAACTTTTTTATTCACCAATTTTAATTTGTTACCGTATAATTAATTGATCCAATTATAATATATTTATCAAATTATCAAAGTATCAAATATTTAAGGACTATATAGTATCTAACATTAGTTTGATAAGTTATCTATCATACATTAGATTACATTTAAACTTATTTTTATCAACTTGCAATCACTACTATCTCTATATTTCTCTGGAAATTACGATGCTTTCTAACTAAAACTCCTTTAATTTAGTAGATTTTTATTTTATTAAATTTTTGACTCACCCAAATCGGTTTTCAAATGTAAAAGTTAATTAATCTAATTATAATATATTTATCAAATTATTAAAGTATCATATCTTTAAGGACTATATAGTATTTAATATTACTCGAATACATTATTAATTGATCCAATTATAATATATTTATCAATTATTAGATTCAATTAATTCAAATTGTTTCCTTTTGTTTTTATCAATAAGTGTACAATTACGTATCATATGGGATGCACATTCCATAATTGTGTATTTC
Source organism: Flaveria linearis (assembly GCA_024085815.1). NCBI lineage: Eukaryota > Viridiplantae > Streptophyta > Magnoliopsida > Asterales > Asteraceae > Flaveria > Flaveria linearis. The sequence continues at coordinate 80,155,411 of CM044006.1, forward strand.
ACAAAGACTATAAATTAATACTACATTCTTTGCAAATTTTACATTCGACTTACATTCCCAACTATCAAACAAGGTATGATGTTTTTAAATTTTATCGAATATAAAACTATGTTCATTTCATAATTGTTAACTTTATAATTATTTCTCACTTTTTCAAAATTTTGCAGTATAATGACATCCGGGAGAATCACATTGTTTGACAACCTAAGTGTTTTACAGGAAGAGTATACCATAAAGGTTCAAATTATCAGGATTTGAACTAGACAACTATTCAAGGATCCAAGAAAAGTTTACTATTTTGAAATGATAATAATCGATGAAAATTTATTCCCACAATCTCACTCTTTCTACTTTTAATTTTTTATATTAAAAACAATTTACCATTTATATGTTTAAAAATTTCTCTTCATTTCATCTAATTCATGGGGTTCAAGATTGAAGACTACTTTATTGTTATAGATCCAAACACTGATCCTGGCCAACAAAATGGTAAAGAGGAAATAAAAGAATACTATGATTGTAGATATATTTCAGCTTGTGAGGCTTCATGAAGAATTTTCGTTTTTGATGTACATTACCATTATCCATCGGTTATCAGGTTGCCTTTCCATTTGGCAAACCAACAACAAATCATTTATAGTGTTGATGATGATATAAACAACGTACTAAGTAAACCGTATGTTGCCTTTATAATGTTTTTATCTTGAATGTTTTATTTATATTTATTTAATTATAATAATTATATTTATTTCATAACACATTTTTACCATTTCTTAAATTTATTGAATGTGAAACTAATACTCACAATTTCTATGTATATATTCCAGCTTTGTCTTTAACAAACAATAAAAAAAATTAACGTTGTATGAGATTTAAAAGTATTTATTAAAGAATAGTTCGACACTTAAGTCATTTACAAGTATGCCTTACCCAGACAATGATTGTTTGTCTTCTTCAAATAATCGTTTAATTAGTAAGGAGTTATTGTATGATGTAGCAAACGAGATGTCTGAATTTGAAAATCTTTGAAATTCTTTAACGGATGAACAACACTTAGTTTTTAGTGAAATCATGACTGCTATTAAGTTAATAAAGGAGTTTTTTTCATTTATGGATATGACGAAACTGGTAAAACCTTTTGTCACACCCTCAAATTCCGGGTCTGGAATCTATCACGGAGGGGTGAACAAACAGGATCGAACACAGTAGTTACACATGAGATGCAAATATCTATATGATAGTTTTTAGATAATCATTACAATAATGTTCAGAGTAACATTATGCGTAGCGGAAATAAATATAGATTGTTTCATGACAACATATCTTAATCATATTTTAGATAATAATCAATAGGTATCTTGAGCTCTTATATGATCCTACGTGCATGTCCATAAGCTCCTAATAGATACCTGAGAATACATGTAAATCAAGTGTCAACACAGGGTTGGTGAGTTCATAGGTAAGTAAAACATATTGATAAAACATCATTTATCATCAAGTAGGATTTACTGTAAAAGTGTGAGTTTAATTTACTCACCGGTATATGAATAGCCTGTCGGAACCCTTTTATATTAAGGTGAACTCGCTATCCCACATACCCACTATGTACAAGCCCAACAAATCCTATACATAGGATTTGTCCATGTACCATAGTTTAATATCCTTTTCATGTGTATATTATATTTTCATAATAATTTCAAATCAGAGGGAGCAAATCCTCCTTTACATTTATCCTCATATGGGTTGTAAATGGAACTATAATGCAAACTATATAAAGTGCGCATCTGCCTTCTCACTACAGAAACAGTCATCCCAAATGACAACAAGATCTTTGTGCATCTGATATGGATCACACGTCCATACCTTTGTGGGGGTAAGTCACTCCCCGATAGTACTATCCAAAAGATCCCTGCTTATTTATATTCCAGTTTACAGAGAAGGATTTTCATAATAACCATATGTAATCATAAATGTGATCAAATTATTATTTAACATAATACACAAAAATAATTTGTAATTTCAATTACAACATGTATTCCAGCCCCAAAATATTTAAATGATTAAAAAGGGGAATAGTTATGAACTCACCTCAGTTCCTGTGTGGTGTTGACAACCTAGTAAATTCCTGTTAAGGAATTATAATTTCACGTAAGCAAACAGATACAAATCCAACACCTAAATAAGTTAGATCTTGAACCTGGTGTTCAATTGATCTAGGGTTTGGTTTTCTAGGATTTGTTATAAACATATAATTAAATCATTTAGTTATTTTGTTAATTTTTTAATAACTAAAGATTTACATTTCCTAATATTTAATTAGTTTAATAATGATTTTTAACATATCATTATGTTCCAAATAAATCTTAGGCGTTAAATATAAATTTATATTTAATTTTGTAAGATTTTGTAAATAGACACAATTTATCTAGACATTATATTTATATGATAATGTTTTTATAACTGAACATAGATTATGTATAAATAATGAATAATAACATATCATTAAATTATAACATATTTACATGATAAAACATAATATAATTTATCTAATTATAAATTATGTTCAATAATTAATAATCATAACATAATAAATTTATGTTCAATAAATAATATAAATTATGTAATTATTAATTATGTTATCCATATTTATATCATGTATAAACATTATTTATGTGTAATAATCTATGTTACTATTTTATTTAAAAATCTATTTATGATTTTTAATAAATCATGTATTATTTAGTATGATTTTATGATTTAATTTATAAAATCATTTTTATCCATAATTACAAATAATATAACGTCTAATAATAAATTAATAATTTAAATTATTATTTAGAGTCTATTTTTATAAAAATGGCTATTTATAACATTTATAAATAATATTTTATAATATTTGTAATAATTAACTAAATAAATAAATAAGGTTTTTAAAGAAATAAATTTTCCAGAAATAATTATATAACCTATAAAATGAACAAAGTTTATAATAATTATTTTTATAATTTTTAATAATTTTTCTGTATTTTTAAAGTGATAAAAAGGCTCTAAAAAAATAGATGTTGGTGCCCGGGTTCGAACCCGGGACCTCCTTCCCACACACCCGCGTACCAACCAGTGAACCAAGGCTCTTAGCCGCAGAAATACTTGGTTCCTTTTAATTTTAAACACAACCCAATTCAATCCCCAAAACTATGAACCCTAATTCGATTGTATCAAATTGATCCACCAATCCGTTATGATAATGCAATTAACCATAGGGCTTTTAATCTATGCATAAAAACGAGTTTGTAGGTGTGTTTAATTTACCAGAAGAAGTCGAATTGATGGTGAACACCACGAAGAACAGTCGCGGCTAACGTGGAATCCAAAAGATGATCAAACGTTGATGATAATGAAATTAACTTCACAGGAAGTTTCCAATAAGTCTAATGATCAAAAGCCCTCTATTTTTGTCGTGCAATAGAACTCAGAAGGTGAAATCGAATAAGTTGCAGGTTCGCGAACGAGAGAGGATCAATGGTGATGTTGTGTTGTGTTTTGTGTGAAATTGAACTCACTAGTAGTCTATAAATACTCATACGGATGTTAGTGTGCAATCAATTCAAGTATTGTTTATTGTTGGTGCGTGTTCGTAGTGGGTGTCGGCCGAACTTTCGGTCGTAGTGGAAATCGCATTAAACCGACACCATTAACCAAATTTTCAGTGGCCACGAGTTCGAGATATTTACATGAAAGTGTCGTTAGTATTTAATTGAATTGAAACCGGCTAAATTTGGCGTTTGGAAGTCGCCGGAGGGCGCCGGAACAGTCGCCGGAGAAAGGGGTCGACGGGCGGGGGTTTGGGATTTGTTTTAAAGAAATTACAGAAGTGGCCCCTGTTGTTTAACATGTTATCATTTCATGTTAGAAGTTTTAAATTTAAGTTTCAGAATTTACACAAACACCCCCTGATCTATATAAAATCCGAATTTAATAAATTTTTATAAATTATTAATTATTAATAACAATATTATTATTATCATTATTATTGTTATTATTATTTTTATTCTTAACAATATTATCATTATTGTTATTGTTATTTATATTTTTATTTTTAATAATATTATTATTAAATAATAATAAAAATATAAAAACAAATTTGTACAAATACTAGATTTGCATATATAAATCATGAAATTTTTCCGAGTTGTCACATCATCTCCCTGTTACAGGAATTTTCGTCCCGAAAATTAAGAAGTACTGGCAACATTCTTGAACAGGTTGGGATACTTGCGCATCATTTCGTCCTCTCGTTCCCAAGTGAACTCAGGACCACGCCGGGAGTTCCACCGAACTCTGACAATCGGAATCTTGCTATGCTTAAGTTGTTTGACTTCTTTATCCATGATTTCCACTGGTTCCTCGATAAATCTGAGTTTCTCATCTACTTGCAGTTCCTCTAAAGGCACAACAAGTGATTCATCGGATAAACACTTCCTTAGATTTGATACGTGAAAAACATTATGCACACCACCAAGTTCAGCAGGTAGATTTAATTCATAGGCTACTGGGCCGATCCTTCTGACAATTTCAAAAGGTCCCACGTAGCGAGGGTTCAATTTCCCTCGTTTCCCAAAGCGTATAACTCCCTTCCAGGGAGATACCTTTAGCAAAACTTTATCCCCTTCCTGAAATTCCAGTGGTTTGCGGCGTTTATCAGCATAGCTTTTCTGGCGATCCCTGGCAGCAGCCATGCGTTCTCTTATCTGGACAATTTTCTCATGAGTTTCAAAGATCAACTCTGGGCCAGTAAGTTGACTATCTCCAACTTCTGCCCAGCAAAGCGGTGATCTACATTTACGTCCATATAAGGCCTCGAATGGTGCCGCCTTGATGCTCGAATGGTAGCTATTGTTATATGAGAACTCTACCAAAGGTAAATGACCCTCCCAGTTCTTTCCAAAGTCAATAACACAAGCCCTAAGCATATCCTCAAGAGTCTGTATGGTTCTTTCACTTTGACCATCAGTTTGAGGGTGATAGGTTGTGCTCATATCTAGGCGAGTGCCTAGAGCTTTCTGAAGTTTTCCCCAGAAGATTGATGTAAATCGTGCATCACGATCGGAGATAATAGACACTGGCACTCCGTGTCTAGAGATAATTTCTTTGATGTACACCCTTGCAAGCTTCTCCATCTTGTCTTTCTCACGGATGGGTATGAAATGAGCGGATTTGGTGAGACGGTCAACGATAACCCAAATGGTGTCATTGCCCGTTTGAGATTTGGGCAAACCAGTGACGAAATCCATGGTTATCATTTCCCACTTCCACACGGGAATTTCTGGTTGGGTCAACATTCCTGAAGGCTTTTGGTATTCGACCTTGACTTTAGAACAAGTCAAGCACTTTGAGACATAGGTTGCAATATCTGCCTTCATTCTTGGCCACCAGTAAACAAGCTTCAAGTCGTAATACATCTTATCTGCACCTGGGTGGATAGAGTATCTAGACTTGTGGGCTTCATCCATGATCAAGCTCCTCAGATTCCCGTATAGGGGTACCCAAATCCTTCCTGCTATAAAGCGTATCCCATCCGAATGAACTTCAAACTGTTGGTCTAGCCCTCGAAGGTTTTCATCTTTAATGTTCTCTTCTTTCAGGGCTTCAGTCTGAGCATTCAAGATTTGTGTCGGCAGGTTGCTTTGAATGGTGAGTTGTAGAGCTCGACTCTACGAGGTTTCACATGTTCTTTCCTACTCAAAGCATCAGCCACAATATTTGCCTTACCAGGATGGTACTTGATAGCACAATCATAATCGTTTAGTAGTTCAAGCCATCTCCTCTGCCTCATGTTCAGCTCTTTTTGATTATACAGGTGTTGAAGACTCTTGTGATCGGTATAAATAGTGCACTTAGTACCGTACAAGTAATGTCTCCATAATTTAAGAGCAAACACAACAGCTCCCAGTTCTAGATCATGAGTTGCATAGTTCTTCTCATGAGCCTTTAACTGTCTTGAGGCATAGGCTATGACTTTGTCTCGCTGCATCAAAACACATCCCAGACCCTGAACAGAAGCATCACAGTAGACTACAAAGTCTTCTATACTGTCGGGTAGGGACAATATAGGTGCACTGCACAACTTCTGTTTCAGTGTTTGAAAGGCAGCCTCTTGCTTGAACCCCCAATGATATGCTACCCCCTTTTGGGTAAGCATGGTCAATGGTTGAGCTATCTTGGAGAATCCCTCGATAAATCTCCTGTAATAGCCGGCTAGTCCCAGAAATTGTCTAATTTCCGTTGGATTAGAAGGTGTAGGCCAACTTTTGATAGATTCAATTTTAGCTGGGTCTACATGAATTCCATTAGCATCAATTACATGGCCAAGGAATTGAACTTCTTTAAGCCAGAAATCACATTTCGAGAACTTAGCATAGAGCTCCTCCCTCTTTAGTAGTTCAAGAACCAATCTCAGATGTTCTTCATGCTCACTCTCATTTTTGGAATAGATCAAGATGTCATCAATGAAGACAATGACAAACTTGTCTAAATAGGGCTTGCATACACGATTCATGAGATCCATGAATACAGCAGGTGCATTTGTTAGCCCAAACGGCATGACTGTGAATTCAAAGTGACCATATCGAGTTCTGAAAGCCGTCTTCATAATATCTTCATCTCTGACTCTCAGCTGATGATAACCGCTTCTAAGATCTATCTTGGAGTAAATGCTTGAACCTTGCAGTTGGTCGAATAAGTCATCAATACGTGGCAAGGGATAACGGTTCTTGATCGTCACTTTGTTTAGTTCTCGATAGTCGATGCACATCCGGAAGGTCCCGTCTTTCTTCTTCACAAATAACACTGGTGCTCCCCATGGTGACGAGCTAGGTCGGATGAATCATTTATCAAGGAGTTCCCTAAGCTGGTCAGATAGTTCTTTTAGTTCAGAAGGTGCGAGACGGTATGGTGCCCGAGCTATAGGTGTAGCTCCAGGTACTAACTCGATTGAAAACTCGACCTCTCTTTTAGGGGGCAACCCAGGCAGTTCATCAGGAAACACTTCAGGAAATTCCCTGATGACGGGTACATCCTCAATCTTCCTTTCCTTCTTCTCTTTGTCAGTGACTAAGGCTAGGATAGCAGTATGTCCTTTTCGAAGACATTTTTGAGCCTTCAAGTAAGAAATAACTCCCATCACGACACCAGTCTTATCTCCCTCCACACACAGGACTTCATCATTTGGTAGGGGGATGCGAATCATTTTGTCTTTACAGATAATTTCTGCAGAGTTTTTGGAGAGCCAATCCATACCAACTACCACATCGAAGCTTCCCAAAGTAATGGGCATGAGGTTTATTGGTAGGATATGACCTGATAAATCTAGTGTACAATTTTTCAGGATTTGTGATGCGGTCAAGGATTTACCATTTGCTACTTCTACAATGTATGGCTCATCTAGGGGTACAGGTTCTACATTCAAGTGCTTATAGAAAGTATTAGATACGAAGCTTCTATCAGCTCCCGTGTCAAATAATACTATGGCATAAACATTCACCACCAAAATTTTCCCATAATAACGTTAGGGTCTTTTAGAGCCTCACCTTTGCCAATAACGAAAGCTCTGCCCTTGGCTGTATCCTTCTTTTCCCCAGTGCAGTCTTTAGCAATATGGCCCTTTTCTCCACATTTGAAACAAATAACTTCCTTCTTTCCACCATTCTGCTGATTACCATCCTTCTTTCCTTGGTCTTGAGTCTTGGTCCTACATTCAGGAGCAGTGTGCCCCCTCTTGTTGCATTTGTAGCAGATGATTGCGGTACACTTGCCATGATGACGCTTTCCACACCTCTGACATCTAGGCGGAATGCCCTGATTATCTTGGTGCTTTTTCTGATCTTGCTTCTTGCTTGAACCTTGACTCTCACCATCTTTAGCATCTTCAAACTTTCTCTTCCCCGAGCTTTCAGCAGCAACACCCTTACCCTTGTTTCTTGGTGGTAACTTCCCCTGAGCCACAGCCTCATTAGTCAGCTTGTGAGCTAACCTAATGGCCTGTTGGATTGAAGTTGGGTTGGAGGAAGTGACCATAGATTGAATGACCGGAGACAGTCCACGGATGTAGCCTTCAATTCTTCTGTGAGCAGGCTCCATCATATGAGGACACAAAGTTGCGTACTCATGATTTTCGGTGGTATACTTTTCAATTTCAGATCCCACCATTTTGTGGTTCCAGCATTCGGTTTCAAACCTTTGTACTTCTTCTCTTGGGCAGAATTCTTCCATCATCAGCTGTTTGAATTCCTCCCAATCCATAGCATTGGCTAGGGAGAGAGTAAGTCTTGAAACTTCTGTCTTCTAGAACGAGAGTGCAGCTCCACTCAAGGCTCCGGATGCATACTTGGTCCTACTCTCATCGGGACATTCAGATATAGCGAAGATGGATTCACATTTCTCGAACCACCTTATGAGCCCAATGGCCCCTTCTGCACCAGTGAAGGTATCTGGTTTGCAGTCTAGGAACTTTTTATATGAATAGTGATGACCATTCTGAGCAGCCTGAGTGGCTAGGGCTGCAGCAACACCTTGATTGACCAAGGCTTGTATTTCTTCAGGAGTCATCCCTATTGGGTCAGTTCTTCTGGCGCGTCCTCTACCTCTGCCTCTGCCCGCTGGTGCGTCCATCTATCATGAAATTGTTTGATGAGAATTCACACTTTGCCATATTCAATAGATGCAAAATATTCAAAGTATGGACAATTACTGTAGAACAGATGGGAATTTAAGAAAACTGGATTTTTCGATTAAATTCGGCAAGGCACGAGTACTAAGGAAACAAGTCTTACAGCCAGAGTTTCTAGGCCGTGAACGGGTTTAACGAGAAGACATGCTGAATAATATGGAAAGAAGAAACCTTTATGAAAAACGGGTAATTGGTTTCTAAAACTTTTCAAAATCATTAATGAGATTGTTTAGAATAACAATGAGAGGTTAGGAGTGTAAACGTTCGGTTCGCAAACCAAAGCGAATACGTTGACTTATCAAAGTATTTGTGTCCACCACAACCTTAACGAGGACATGCGTACCTATAAGCGAATACTCATCTCGAGGGTTCCCAGGTGAGGTAATCAAGTTGTATGAAATACCTTGCCTAGACAGAACACCTTAAGATACAGGTATCCCACTCTTCCAGCATTGCATGTTCTCGGTCATGTGACACGGACTTTGACGAGATTTGAAAACCATTTGATTTAGGCACGATGATTAGTGTAGATCCCACGTGTCGTTGAGAATAAGTTTAGGAATGAGTCAAAGAGTCAAAGTTATGTTTAGGAAAACAACTATCTAAGTTTAAGCATATAACTTCTTAATCTTAGTCAATCTCTAACTAAGGCAATTTACTTTGTGCAACTATTGTGTGTGGCTATAGGCTAGATGCAATTCCTAACTCACTATAACCAATGGCTCTGATACCAATCTGTCACACCCTCAAATTCCGGGTCTGGAATCTATCACGGAGGGGTGAACAAACAGGATCGAACACAGTAGTTACACATGAGATGCAAATATCTATATGATAGTTTTTAGATAATCATTACAATAATGTTCAGAGTAATATTATGCGTAGCGGAAATAAATATAGATTGTTTCATGACAACATATCTTAATCATATTTTAGATAATAATCAATAGGTATCTTGAGCTCTTATATGATCCTACGTGCATGTCCATAAGCTCCTAATAGATACCTGAGAATACATGTAAATCAAGTGTCAACACAGGGTTGGTGAGTTCATAGGTAAGTAAAACATATTGATAAAACATCATTTATCATCAAGTAGGATTTACTGTAAAAGTGTGAGTTTAATTTACTCACCGGTATATGAATAGCCTGTCGGAACCCTTTTATATTAAGGTGAACTCGCTATCCCACATACCCACTATGTACAAGCCCAACAAATCCTATACATAGGATTTGTCCATGTACCATAGTTTAATATCCTTTTCATGTGTATATTATATTTTCATAATAATTTTAAATCAGAGGGAGCAAATCCTCCTTTACATTTATCCTCATATGGGTTGTAAATGGAACTATAATGCAAACTATATAAAGTGCGCATCTGCCTTCTCACTACAGAAACAGTCATCCCAAATGACAACAAGATCTTTGTGCATCTGGTATGGATCACACGTCCATACCTTTGTGGGGGTAAGTCACTCCCCGATAGTACTATCCAAAAGATCCCTGCTTATTTATATTCCAGTTTACAGAGAAGGATTTTCATAATAACCATATGTAATCATAAATGTGATCAAATTATTATTTAACATAATACACAAAAATAATTTGTAATTTCAATTACAACATGTATTCCAGCCCCAAAATATTTAAATGATTAAAAAGGGGAATAGTTATGAACTCACCTCAGTTCCTGTGTGGTGTTGACAACCTAGTAAATTCCTGTTAAGGAATTATAATTTCACGTAAGCAAACAGATACAAATCCAACACCTAAATAAGTTAGATCTTGAACATGGTGTTCAATTGATCTAGGGTTTGGTTTTCTAGGATTTGTTATAAACATATAATTAAATCATTTAGTTATTTTGTTAATTTTTTAATAACTAAAGATTTACATTTCCTAATATTTAATTAGTTTAATAATGATTTTTTACATATCATTATGTTCCAAATAAATCTTAGGCGTTAAATATAAATTTATATTTAATTTTGTAAGATTTTGTAAATAGACACAATTTATCTAGACATTATATTTATATGATAATGTTTTTATAACTGAACATAGATTATGTATAAATAATGAATAATAACATATCATTAAATTATAACATATTTACATGATAAAACATAATATAATTTATCTAATTATAAATTATATTCAATAATTAATAATCATAACATAATAAATTTATGTTCAATAAATAATATAAATTATGTAATTATTAATTATGTTATCCATATTTATATCATGTATAAACATTATTTATGTGTAATAATCTATGTTACTATTTTATTTAAAAATCTATTTATGATTTTTAATAAATCATGTATTATTTAGTATGATTTTATGATTTAATTTATAAAATCATTTTTATCCATAATTACAAATAATATAACGTCTAATAATAAATTAATAATTTAAATTATTATTTAGAGTCTATTTTTATAAAAATGGCTATTTATAACATTTATAAATAATATTTTATAATATTTGTAATAATTAACTAAATAAATAAATAAGGTTTTTAAAGAAATAAATTTTCCAGAAATAATTATATAACCTATAAAATGAACAAAGTTTATAATAATTATTTTTATAATTTTTAATAATTTTTCTGTATTTTTAAAGTGATAAAAAGGCTCTAAAAAAAATAGATGTTGGTGCCCGGGTTCGAACCCGGGACCTCCTTCCCACACACCCGCGTACCAACCAGTGAACCAAGGCTCTTAGCCGCAGAAATACTTGGTTCCTTTTAATTTTAAACACAACCCAATTCAATCCCCAAAACTATGAACCCTAATTCGATTGTATCAAATTGATCCACCAATCCGTTATGATAATGCAATTAACCATAGGGCTTTTAATCTATGCATAAAAACGAGTTTGTAGGTGTGTTTAATTTACCAGAAGAAGTCGAATTGATGGTGAACACCACGAAGAACAGTCGCGGCTAACGTGGAATCCAAAAGATGATCAAACGTTGATGATAATGAAATTAACTTCACAGGAAGTTTCCAATAAGTCTAATGATCAAAAGCCCTCTATTTTTGTCGTGCAATAGAACTCAGAAGGTGAAATCGAATAAGTTGCAGGTTCGCGAACGAGAGAGGATCAATGGTGATGTTGTGTTGTGTTTTGTGTGAAATTGAACTCACTAGTAGTCTATAAATACTCATACGGATGTTAGTGTGCAATCAATTCAAGTATTGTTTATTGTTGGTGCGTGTTCGTAGTGGGTGTCGGCCGAACTTTCGGTCGTAGTGGAAATCGCATTAAACCGACACCATTAACCAAATTTTCAGTGGCCACGAGTTTGAGATATTTACATGAAAGTGTCGGTAGTATTTAATTGAATTGAAACCGGCTAAATTTGGCGTTTGGAAGTCGCCGGAGGGCGCCGGAACAGTCGCCGGAGAAAGGGGTCGACGGGCGGGGGTTTGGGATTTGTTTTAAAGAAATTACAGAAGTGGGCCCTGTTGTTTAACATGTTATCATTTCATGTTAGAAGTTTTAAATTTAAGTTTCAGAATTTACACAAACACCCCCTGATCTATATAAAATCCGAATTTAATAAATTTTTATAAATTATTAATTATTAATAACAATATTATTATTATCATTATTATTGTTATTATTATTTTTATTCTTAACAATATTATCATTATTGTTATTGTTATTTATATTTTTATTTTTAATAATATTATTATTAAATAATAATAAAAATATAAAAACAAATTTGTACAAATACTAGATTTGCATATATAAATCATGAAATTTTTCCGAGTTGTCACACCTTTCTATGGAAGACATTGACCGCAATAATAAGGTCTATAGATAAGATTGTATTAAATGTAGCATTCAGTAGAATAAGATCTTTGTTGCTTATCGGAGGTCGTACTCCACACTCACGTTCCATATTCCATTAAATGTAAACAAAGATTCTGTTTGTTACATAAAACCGAACAGTGAAGTTGCTCATTTATTAAAGCAAACAAAATTGATTATTTGGGATGAAACACCCATGACTCATAAGCATGCATTTGAAGCATTGGATAGGACAATTAATGATGTATTAACTATAAATATTTCCGTACCTTTAGATATGCCATTTGGTGTTAAAGTATTGTTTTTTGTGGTGATTTTCAACAAATTTTACATGTGGTTCCAAATGGTAGTCGTAAGGAAATTGTTATTATATCATTAAGCTCATCATATATTTTGAATAAATGCAAGTTACTTTAACAAAAAAATGTGCGACTAAAAGCTAAGGGACAAGGTGTTGACACTAAAGGAATTGAACAATTTACTATATGGCTTCTTGATATAGGAGATGGTAATGTTGGTAGTTATAACGATAGTGATGCAACTATTACTATACCTCATGAACTCCTCATCAACGAATCGATCGATCTTTTAGCAAGTATGATTCAATTTGTTTACCCATTCATGTTAGAGAACTACAAAGATAAAGAGTACTTTCGTGAGAGAGCAATTTTTGCACCAGAAAATGAGGTCGTTCATGAAATTAACTATCATATGCTTTTCACTTTTCTCTGATGATGAGATAAAGTATCTACTTCGGATAACATAAGTCAAATGGAACATTTTAATATCCCGGGTTACAAGAAAATTTGCACTCTTCTTATTTTCTAAATGACCTTAAAATATCCGGATTGCCAAATCACAAGTTAGTACTGAAAGTTGGAGTTCCCGTTATGCTTCTATGTAGCATCGAACAACAAAATGGTCTTTGCAATGGTACTCGCCTATAAATTTCTATTTGGGAAACAGATTATTAAAGTTGAGATTATATATGGAAGTAATATTGGATGCCAAACATTTAATGCAAGAATTAATCTCGTGCCATCCAATAAATAATCCATTTCAAATTCAAAAGAAGACGGTTTCCACTAACTGTTTATTTTGCAATGACGATTAACAAGAGTCAGGGATAATTATTGTTAAAAGTTGGGTTATATTTAAAAGAACCAGTTTTCACTCATGGACAGTTATATGTGGCTTTGTCAAATGTGAAGATTACAGACGGTGTAAAATTACTCATTTTAGATCAAATTGGTAACATTACTAGCGAGTCACAAAACGTTGTATACAAACATGTGTTTAGACATCCATGAGAAAGTTTTGAGAGTATGAATGCTATTTTAATTCTATTTTCATACTTTGAATTTTTCATAATGTTTATTATGTAATCAATGTTTAATAAAAGTCTGGTTGTTTAAATCCCCGTGTATCACACGGGCTCTAATCTAGTAGATGAATATTACTAACTTGATGATACTAACGAGTAACAACTAACCAGCCGTTCAAAAAAAATTATATATTTACCAATAATTAAGGTGTGAATCTAGTATTATATATTCTATTATAATTAATCCTTTATGTTGGTGCTATTTTTGGTTTTTTTTTTTGGGTTTTGTTTTGTTTTGGATGTGTTTTCAAGGTTTTCGAAACCGGACCGGACCGGCGGGTCCGACCGGTTCGACCGGGAACCGGTGAGGAAGCCGGTTCGGTTCGGTGGTTTTGGCCCGTTTTCCATCCTTTATGTCGGTGCTATTTTTGGTTTTTTTTTTTTGGGTTTTGTTTTGTTTTGGATGTGTTTTCAAGGTTTTTGAAACCGGACCGGACTGGCGGGTCCGACCGGTTCGACCGGGAACCGGTGAGGATACCGGTTCGGTTCGGTGGTTTTGGGCCGTTTTCGGTTGAACCAGCCGGTTCGTGCGGTCGACCGGCCCAACCGGAGGTTCGGTGGTTTTGGGCCGTTTTTGATTGAACCGGCCGGTTCGTGTGGTCGACCGGCCCGACCGGAACCGGCGAACCGGGTTGAACCGGTTTTTGAATTTTTTTTTATTTTAATAGATTCGAAACCGGACCGGACCGGCGGATCCGACCGGTTCGACCGGGAACCGGTGAGGATGCCGGTTCGGTTCGGTGGTTTTGGGCCGTTTTCGGTTCGTGCGGTCGACCGGCCCGACCGGAAGCGGCGAACCTGGTTGAACCGGTTTTTTGAATTTTTTTATTTTAATAGAAAAATATTATTCGATATGGATTAAGGAACACCGGTTCGTTAATTTGAACAATGTTTACTTGAATGATATGTATTTTGGATGTTGTTTTGGATTAAGGAACACCGGTTTGTTAATATTATTGGCGAATCACTATTTGATTTATGGTTGTTTAAACTTTGGATGTTGTATTTTGTTTTGGTTTATGGTTGTTTAAACTTGGGTTGTTGTATTTTGCTAAATTGGACTATGTTTACTTGAATGGTATGTGTTTGTAGTTTTATAAATATTTGGAATTTTTTATATTTTTTTAAATATTTATGACGTCATCCGGTTCGTAATCCGGTCCGACCGGTCCGACCGGTCTGACCAGTTAACCTCTAGGCCGTCCGGTTCGCTTTTCGCTCCGGTTTTGAAAACATTGTGTGTTTTTATAGGTTTGTTTTGTGGGTTTGAGGTTTGGGGGTGGGGTTTTTCTTGTGAGTTTTTTGGTTTCTTGACACATCTTTTTTATAGATGTTTTGATTACGTTCATTTATAGTATTCGTTGGCGTTGTCTTGCTCCGGGTTCCTACTTTATTTCTTTCGTTATCGATACCCTGTTAAGGTTTGGGTTTTCTTTTGTTTGCTTTTTTTGGGGCTTTGATTTTTGTTAGTTTTTCTATATAGGACTGTGTCGCACTTTGATTTTCGTCTATTTTGTTTATGGTGTTGGACTTTGATTTAGTTTTGGGTTCTGATTGTTCTTGTGTGTTATGAATTTGGGGTTTTGGTGTGTTTTACCTTGTGTATTTTGCTGATTTTATGGTTTCAAACCTTCATTTTGATTTTGATTTAAGGTTACGTTAAAACTCACATAGCCGCGACAACGCGCGGGTCTCAAACCTAGTTACCAATAATTAAGGTAATGATTCCTTGAAGTGGTACCTTTTCCGGCCTAGGACATGAGAGTATTTTTTGCCAGCTCCTTTTGTTTTTGTCATTTTGTCAGTTAACAACCTAATACCACCATTTCCCATTTGTCTTCCCTCTCTATCTCCCAAACATATTACACTACAACCGACCCCACTAATCTTAATCACATTCAACACCTTTCATATAAACATGTAGAGCACGACACAAGATTTTTTAATTAGGTCACTCTCCGAACACATGTAATAAATCAGTCATTTTTCCATATACTATACATAAAAATTAAAAATCAACTACTAGATAACGGTAAAATGATATTCGGAGCACTTGACCCCGATACCCAACGAGTCAAACCCTAGTTGCACTCGGCACTTCATTCTTTGTCATTCTTCCATTTAACATTTAACAATGACAGAAGTTTTCCATTAATTGCCTCACCAATTTCTTATCTTTTTTGGCTTTCAACTACCCTCCATTACTAACACCACCTCCTATCATTTTATATTATTTATAACACTCACGTTACCATTTATTTTTATTAAATTTTATGACTAAATCCATCAAATAATTTTATAAATGATAATAAAACAACATAGGGTGCATTAATTGTCCTACAACTAGACATCAATGGTCTTTGCTTTGCTTGTTTCTTTTGTACTCTTCTCTTTATCTTCCCCTCAAAAACCACTTCCCCAAACATTCTTCTCTTTTTACCAGCTTTCT
Organism: Flaveria linearis; assembly: GCA_024085815.1. NCBI lineage: Eukaryota > Viridiplantae > Streptophyta > Magnoliopsida > Asterales > Asteraceae > Flaveria > Flaveria linearis. The sequence goes on from CM044006.1 coordinate 80,171,797, forward strand.
CTTTTTTCTCTTCTTGTGCAAACAGGGCATTCATAATTACACAAATCTTTAGCTTCAACTTCTAAATTTTATAATGATTTACCTCAGATTCGTGCTTTTAATGCTCTGACCACTTGTTTTTAAGTAATTTTGAACGTTAAATTTCAACACTTTAATCTCATACTGCACATGTGCCTTGTGACTTTGTCTTTATCTCATTTCCAATGCTGATTTCATCATCTTTTTGAGAATCTTGAGATGGGGTTTCTTTGTTTTCTTGTTGATTTTTCAAGAAGACTGTTTTAGGGTTTCATTAAAGAAACATTTGGAGTGAAGATTGTTTGTCAGATGGGGTGTTTCTGCTCAAATCTGTTGCTGTTCATACTGTTTCTTACATGGGGTTTCTTTATCTCAAACACCCATCAGTTACAATCAACTCAAACTCAGATTCTGCTTCAAATTCGAAAGCATTTGGAGTACCCATTGCAGTTGAGCAATTGGGAAAATTATAATGGGGATTTTTGTAATTTGGTTCCAAACCCACAAGTGAGCATCAAATGTGAAGGTAATTCAGTCTCTGAGCTCAAAATCATGGGAGATAAGCTTTCAAAGGTTAGTGATTTTCATGGGTATGCAATTCATAACCAAACTTTATCTGAATCTTTCTCCATTGATTCATTAGTTGTTACATTAGCAAGATTGAACACCTTAAGGGTTCTAAGTTTAGTTTCTTTAGGGATTTGGGGCCCATTCCCTGATAAAATCCACAGGTTATCTTCACTAGAACTCTTGGACATGAGTTCAAATTTCATGTTTGGTTCTATCCCTAATGGGATTTCAAGACTCATAAAGCTTCATACTTTGACGTTAGATGGAAATTTCTTCAATGAATCTGTCCCAAATTGGTTCAATCCTATGTCAAATCTCACCATTCTTAGCTTGAAGAACAATAGATTAAATGGTCAATTTCCATCTTCAATTACCAAAATCACAATGCTCACTGATGTTTCTCTCTCACACAATAGCCTCACCGGTGAATTACCTGATTTAACTACCTTATCTAGTTTAAATTTATTGGATTTGAGGGAAAATCATTTTGAGTCTGAACTTCCATTATTGCCTAGTGGGGTCACTACAGTTCTTTTGAGTAACAACTCATTTAATGGGAAAATTCCTGAAGAATTTAGCAAACTGAATCATCTCCAACACCTTGATCTATCTTCAAATTCCTTGGTGGGCCAGCCGCCATCCGGGCTGTTTTCCTTGCCAAACATCAGTTATCTGAATCTTGGATCCAATATGTTAAGTGGGTCACTTCATAATATCAACAAATGTGGGGAAAACCTTGGATTTGTTGATATTTCTAACAATAGTTTTGCGGGTAGTCTTCCATCTTGTTTGGATACAAATTCTAGCAATAAACGAGTTGTGAAGTTTAATGGGAATTGCTTGATCACGGGCAGTGAACAGCAAAATTCAGATTCTATCTGCAAAGAAGATATTATCAAGAAGAAAAGATCATGGGGTAGTACTGTTTGGATTGTATTTGGTGTTATTGGTTTAATGGTGATATTTTTGGTGATAGTTGCACTTGTTCGATTAGTTTTTCGTCGAAGGGAAAGTCAAAGAGGAACTGTTTCTCTACAACACACAGTGCCAAAAGTTATCCAGGATAGTTTACCTTCTGGGATATCTTCTGAAGTTCTTGCAAATGCCAGTAAGTTTTGCCAAATTGGAACAAAGTTATCCAGGATAGTTTACCTTATGTCCACTTTAGAACAAAGTTATCTTCTCTCTTTTCACAAATTGTCCTTTTTGTCTTTTTATTTATTAATTACTTAAATAATCAGAATTTGTCAAACATCAAGAAATTAGTACAACTCTGAACAAGTAAGCACATCCAAACATTATTTTTTAACCTTTTTAGGGGTCCATGGTCCGGTGACTATAGCTTCGGGTAATGACAAACCAAACCAGATGGGTTGAGTGGGTCGGCTAGACCAGCTGGTTTTAATGGTTACAATTTCTAAACTATTCATAGTAAAAGTAGAATAACTGATTCTTTTACACTACCAGATTTAAAATCTTCAAATCTTTGGCTGGACCGTTAAACCGCCAAACTACAAAAATCAAACCGTATAAATCTCAAACAGGCCTACTTGCTTCGTTTGGACGGCTCAGTTTATTTCAAAGTTTTATGAACACCCCTAATTCAGTATCACATAACGACTTGCAAACCGCACATCCAAAACCTACAAATTATTCCAATTTATGGTTGCGAGTTCATTATTAACTTTAAAAGGCATATTAAGGATTAATATATGTTTTTTCTCAATCTTTTTTTTTTGTGTAATTTCAGGGATCATATCTGAAGCATCTAAGTTAGGGACACAAGTTGTCCCATCATGTCATGTGTTTTCAATAGAAGAATTAGCTGAAGCCACTGATGATTTCTCCGCGTCGTTGTTTCTTGGCGAAGGCTCAATCGGAAAGGTATTAGTTGTTTTTCCAAACAAATTGGCAAGTTTTGACTTCTAAGGTCAAACCAACTAAATTTACAACTTGAAATTGGTTGCACTCTCCAATTTGCAAGGAGCACCTGACAACCCAATCAAGTTATAGTACCATATCACACTTAGAAGAACATACATGTAACCTGTGAAAACGAAAACAAAATTTGTACCGTGTTTCCGTTTCCAAACTATTAGGTTTGACCTCAAAAGTCAAAACTTGAATGCATTTTGAGGATGATTTACGCTTTGTCTTGGTGCTGTCTAAAACAACCTAAAAATCTACTTTTTTGCAGCTTTACAAGGGAACCTTAGAAAATGGAAGCTATATTGTTATTCGATCTCTCTCATTATTCAAGAAGTATTCGATCAGAAACCTAAAAGTTCGGTTGGATCTTCTGTCGAAGCTTCGACACCCTCATCTTGTTGGATTCTTGGGTTATTGCATTAGTGATGAAGGTTTAGAAGATTCAACTTCCAGCAGAGTGTTCCTTGTTCATGAGTATATACCTAATGGAAATTTTCGCGCTCATCTCTCAGGTCAGTCTGCTCATAGGTAAAACTAATAATGGAAATCAAGAAATGTGCAATATTCAATGGGAAATTAAGCAACTAATAAGAAGATAGTTTATTGTGTTTATCTGCAACTTTCAATATCAAAGTGTACGGGCATATGCTTAAGGTCAAATCAGGACCTTTTTTGATTATAAACTTAGGGTAAGCTTATATGAAACAGAAAAAAACTTTAATACACTTTTTATTTTAATTTTAGTGATTAACTTTAAATTAGACATAAAATAATAGGGTTTCTACAGTTTATAGTCCATGATAGCAACTAATCTCATTTTAACTGATTTTACGTATAAACTGTAAAAATGTGTAGGTGACAATATTAAAAAGTTAATTATGTTAACCAGTTTGAAAGAACAATATTTTTTAGAGTTATATTTGAATGTAACATATAAGATGCTATGTGGCTATACACATTCACTAAAATTAAAAATAAGATGTCACGTCAACAATTTTTTGAGAAATCAGTAAAAAGTGAATGTGTCACACCCCAACCTTGACGGCGGAATCGTCGAGGCGTGAGAGTTACGATTGTTCACAGCCACATAACGCTATTGCCTGAAACATGTTAAAAATAAAAGGTCAACATATTGTTGGTGAGCATTCTATAGTTTTAAATACATAAGTATATAAAAGATGGCAATTCAAGTTATAAGTTAGTGAATAAAATGATTAGGGATGTTATGAACAATGCAACAATCAAACCTCGACAATGTTTTACAAGTATCAAACGACGTTAATATTCTATTAACGTTAAAAGTATATACGATCAGCTAAGTGTACTTGAATCAACCAAGTAGGCTTGTCTTACCCATAGATCTATGACTTCGCTGGGCTAGCAATAGTTAATGATTGTACATAAAGTTCAACTAACCACAACTCACAAGTAAATTGCCATAAGTTTACAAGTCTCGAATAAGTTTATAAGTGCAATGATATAAGTTAACATGTTTCACCCCAAAGTGTGAAAATAAGAAAAAGGGGTATAGAAATACTCACTTGATACGCGTATTGTGTACTAGAGTTTACTTGAAAGAAAGTGAACACTCAACCTTCAAAGGTTACCTAGATCACGCAAGTACATGAGTTTATGTAAACAGTGAATATGAGAAACCCTAAGTGCACCATAACCAAGGACTCAAGGTTTTAGAGGAATAGACATGTTTGACCCAGTTGACCCGTTTGACCCGTTGGTGACATTATGTGTTGTAAACCATTTAAACAGACATGAGCATATAACATACAAGTCATGTAAGTTCTTAGTATCTAGCATACTCAGTGTGTTCATAACACAACTAGTGTATCATATAACAGGTTCGATCATGCATAACCTACTTATATGACCTATAACCATGAATTAGCATATACGGGTCAAAACAGATAATCTACCAAATAATCATCCATACTAATCACAACACATTCAGCATGTCCAATTCACAACTTATACCATCAAAATAAGTTCTAGTAGTACTAACATTACACGCAAAAGCCAAGTAAATATGTTACAGGTTGTAGGTATTCGTTTTCCAGAATCTGCGTTTTCGGGCAGATTCTAGGTGTTCGGACGATACGGTCAAACACATAACCAAGCAAGGATTTAGGCCAAGGCCAAACTCCAGTAGGCTCTCCTATGAGTCAATTAAGTATTTAAAAAGTTGTTTTAGGTTTTAAAGGCCTGGAGTTACTAGAAAAACTCAAAATGTTACAGCAGCTCTCAACCGAAGGGCTGTTGGAGTTAGCTTGCCAAATTGTGCATAACTCCCATTTGAAAATATCTATTGGGTTAATTCTTTTTCTGGAGTTCAGAGGATTCCAAGGACAAATGTTTGACCATAGGGTTTGGTCTCAGGTTTTATGAAATGAAAATGGCATATCAAACAAGTCAACACATACATGCTGTCCAAGAGGACAGAATTGACCCTTCTAGCCAAAACAGGTAAAACACCAATTTAACCTCCTCCAATTGGAGTGTGGTTACACTTTCTGGAAACTAGACTCAGTAACAAACAATTTGGGCACTAGAAACACATCATTTGGACCTGTTATGACCTGTTTGTGGCACATACAAAATGAGACTCAGAATCTGTCAGAAAGTTTGTTTCTGACCACCCTTCACTAAAATGATCATAACTCACGTTTTACACATCCAAATTGGATAAGGTTGAAGGTTTTGAAAACTAGACTCCATGAGGAACATGTTAGACTCAAGAAAACCAGTTTTTGGATTCTTCTTCATTTGATTATGTCATGATGAAAACAGGGTATGCAATCTGCCAGAAATCAGAACGTGTACACATTTCACATGAAAGCATATACATACGCATATTTCATGTTTCCTAGCATTCATACTAACTAATTAACATCCTAACAACATCAAACAACAATCAATTCCATAAAAGCCCCAAAATTTTCGAATTAGGGTTCATGTTCATCAAGTTTCATAATCAATCAATCAAAAGTGTTGTTTTCTTGCATAATCAACTTTAAATAACATACATACAACCTAACTAACATGTGAACAACATCAAAACATCAAGATTTCAGCTTATTGAACACTAATTTCACAGGAGGGTTCGGCCAAGTCAAGAAACCCACAAAAACATCAAAACTAACCTTCAATTCGCGTGTATACTTGTTAATGAAGATCCAAATCGCGTTCTAGCACTTGAAATCGATCAAAATCATGAAGATTTGAGGGTTTTAGATTGAAAAACGCAGAGAAGGGAGGGAGAGGGCTGCAGGTCGATGGAATGGGGAAAAGGGTGAGGTTTGGGGTGTTTTATTTTAACAAATTTACATTTATACCCCCTCTAAACTTGCATTTTGTTATTTTTATAAAAATTAAGTTTTTAACTATTTGTAATGTGTTTTTAACTTAATAATATTAACATATAAACTAATGGTAACTCTTAGATATTTTATTTTATAAAAACACAAGACATACGAAATAACACACGCGTTTCTGCATTACGCGATAAAATTCCCGGATAGTCTTTAAATCGCGTAAACACATAAGCATAACACAATAATCATCTAATCAAGTAGATTATTATTAAATTAACATTATTAATTATTATTTAGGTCACCAACGTCAAACGACAACTAGTGTGTGCTTACGACGCGTGTATGTAAAACTTAACGGAACTAACGGAGTTTGGTAACGGAAAATCACCGGATGTCACATTCTCCCCTACTTTAAGAAATTTCGTCCCGAAATTTGTTTACGAGGAGGCTGAGATGACAAGATGAGGACGCTTGGACTACATTTAATCCTCACATTCTCAAGTGAATCAGAAGGTGAGCATGAAGCCACAGATAGATCATAGTGATTCTCTTTTTCTTTCTTGATACAGTATGTGTTTTCATTTCCTGAGATACATTCTGAAGAACTTTCAGGTTTCGATAAGGTATCAAAAGAAGAAAATTCATCATCGATTAAGCTGACCGCTTTAGTGTTTACTTTATGTGCAATGACAGAGCCATTAGAGGTAAAAAGAGAGTCTAAAGTGTGTGGCTCCTAGTTATCATTATAAGCTTTTACGTTGATTAACAATGAACGTTAATACAAGATGTTACCGTCTCCCCTACTTTAAAGAATTTCGTTTCGAAATTTAGAATGAACTTAAATGAGCAAAAGAGTTAAAATGAAAGATAAGTGTTCAAACTAACAGTGATTGACGTTTAATTACAGATGAAACGCTTCACTTGATGGAATCTTACAAGATTCTTGGCATAATGCATGCCAATTTGAACCCTATCAGTGAAATGTGAGACGTTTTGAGATGAAATGTTGGAAAGCGATGCTAAGTTACCATCGTATATTATACTTATAAATCACAACTTCCAGAATATAATTTCATGGTAAGGTGATGTTTAGATATCAATAAAAGACCAACAATGGTAAGAAATGTTAACCGTCGGAATTTTAAGAATCTCAAATGTCACCATATGAAACGATCTTAACGCATATCTTGTGACTATGTATTTCTCCTTTGACTAAACATTGGTCTAAGAATAACACGCTATGCGAAGATCTTGGAATAACTTCACAACTATGGTTAAGAAAGAACAAAGAATGAATCAATCATTCAAGATATCGATCGATGTTTTAACGTCATACCACGGTATACAAATAGTTGACACAGATACAGGTCAATTTCTCGACGTTGTGAGATAATGGGTCGAATTGAATTTTTAGACAATCGGTCTATAATGCACCAATTGTCATCATGACCTCTAAGATAAGAGGCATTCAGTGATGAGGAAAGTTAAACAGAAGATTTACGGGAACACGGAGGTTAGGTTTTGTTATAAATGAAGGTGAAACACTTGGACACATGCCAAGTTATGTCTTTTCTTTTATGCCAAACCCATGACTACAGATTATGAAGGTTTATGAACCATTATATCCACGTCGTAATGAGGATAATAACGAGTCTTGTTGATCGAAATCAAGATAGAGTTTTAAGGATTTCCAAGGTTACGGATTCAAAATCGATTCAAGAAGTGATACAAACAATAAGAAAGGTATTTGTAACCATGTTTTGCAAGGTAACAAATTTCCAAATGCAGATTTGCATACGTAATTCATCAAAATTAAAGTTGATAAGTAAGGAATAAACGGTTTGATGTAGCTAGATCGAGTCAAAACATGAAGATAGAGGGAAAGAAATCGATTTAAGAATTTGCATGCTTCAAGCTTGGAATCAAAATCAACCTAAAACAATCGGGTCTCTTTTCAAGTTCAGAGATCATGCTTTGGCGTAATAGGTCAAAACACTAACATTGTTTCACCCGTCAAGTTACTACATGTTTCTCGTCACTTGATTACAACCTTGGTAAGTTGAAGATCAAGAAATGAGAATAGTCATCAAGGTGTGGTTTTCACTCCTAACTTGATGGTGTATTCCCAAGGTATGACTTCTAACTCACCAATCAAAAAGCTCGATCCCAACTCATTGTTGAGGATCCACAGAAATAAGACGAGGTAACTCACCATTAGGGTAAGGGACGTCTCCCCTATCTTAACGGTGAAGTTTTACAAAAACAAAATATAATAGGATGAACTTCTTCATCAAGATCCAGAATTCACTCCTACTTTGATGAGGTCGTTTAATTTGAGAAAATACAATCCATGAAAATGAAATTATCATCGAGGTATGGAATTCACGCCTATCTTGATGATTGAATTTCATAACAAGAAAACAATCGGAAATTGACAATTGTCACCAAAGTACGGGTTTCAATCCTATTTTGGTGATATCATGTCATTTGGGAAATCCCATTTCAAAGAAAATAATTGAAGTCAATCCTCAAGATAAGGAAATCACCCTAATCCAAAGGATGAAATTTCATAAAACACACGATTGGAAACCATTTATCGAAACGAATAGAGAACCATCAAAGTAAGGGAATCACCCTTGTTTTGATGAGTTAGAATCATTTAGGAGATACGAATGTTCTTAGTCATAGGTTGACTTACAAACTCTTGCATCTCCCACGATGCAAATGGTACGAAGTTTGACATCACAGCGAAAAGAAAAGAATATCAATTAGAAATTCAGAAAATTTCAAGTTATATCAATGTAACAAAAGAGAAAATCATTCTTACAAGCTTAAGATCAAGGTTCGAGATAACAGAATTTGTTATGGTGTTCTAATCTTGGATGGTTTAAATCGGAAAAACGAAATCAAGGACAGAAATTATTCAACACCACAATAAGATGTGAACATTCGATTCACAATCGAAGGGAATACATGGACTTCTCAAGACATGAGGTCAGTCATAACCGTATTGCAGACACGCGTACTTATAAGTGATGACTCATCTTAAGGGTTTCGAGTCAAGTAAATGGATTCAATGATCGAATCAAATCACCATTTACACTTTGTTTAGACAAAGTATCCCGAGATGTAGAAATTCCACTCACAGCATTGCATGTTCTTAGTTATGGGACACATCCTTAAGAGGATTTTGGAATCATAAGTAACGGTTTAAAGTTTTAAAGACCATACGGTTTAGATTCTCAATATCTTTGGGTATATTGAAATCCATGTTCTCGTTGGTCAAGGTATAGAATTGGTTACATGAAACGCTGAGTTCAATACCGTTACACGTTACACGTTGAGCGTTTAAATGTAAGAGTTGAAATGTAGGATGAGTTCAATATTAACGGGTACATTATTTAGGTTAAGAATGAGAAGGTATTTAAACTTTGGTAATAAACCAGTTTAAGGATTCAAGGATTTTCAAGATACAAAAGGATGGTTCCATTTGGTAACGCATTACCATTTGGAATCGTTGACACATCAAGGTAAATTGACCCATTTGCCTTAGAGACTTGTGTATTGACCATAGTTTATCACTCATCCCAGAAATCCCCAGGTAAGCATAATAGGTCTCATAATGAGATTTATACGATATGCTTGCCTTAGCCCAAAGGCCTTTTGCCAGGAAATTCAGAATACAGGTGTCTATGTGTCACACAAATTTCTTTGGTTCATGAAATCAAAACCTTGATGAGATTAATATAGATTAGACATACGTCTAAAGATCCAGATCATAAGTAATAGTATACTATTCCACGTGTCGTCGAGAATAAGATTGAGAGGTTTTATGTTCGGGGAGAGTCAAAGATAAATTTAGGGTAACAAGTAACTAAGTTTAAGCATACCTAAGGCAATCCTATGCTAAGGCATCAAGTTGCACAAAAAGGCATAACATTATGTAGCATTTAAACAATATATAAGCACAAAAATATAAGAATCTTTCTACGAGGTTCATGCAACTATAGTCTAGGTCACCATTTTTAATAACCTAAATCCCTATAGTTATGGGCTCTGATACCAATCTGTCACACCCCAACCTTGACGGCGGAATCGTCGAGGCGTGAGAGTTACGATTGTTCACAGCCACATAACGCTATTGCCTGAAACATGTTAAAAATAAAAGGTCAACATATTGTTGGTGAGCATTCTATAGTTTTAAATACATAAGTATATAAAAGATGACAATTCAAGTTATAAGTTAGTGAATAAAATGATTAGGGATGTTATGAACAATGCAACAATCAAACCTCGACAATGTTTTACAAGTATCAAACGACGTTAATATTCTATTAACGTTAAAAGTATATACGATCAGCTAAGTGTACTTGAATCAACCAAGTAGGCTTGTCTTACCCATAGATCTATGACTTCGCTGGGCTAGCAATAGTTAATGATTGTACATATAATGCCATAACATGGTAACCACAAAAGTTCAACTAACCACAACTCACAAGTAAATTGCCATAAGTTTACAAGTCTCGAATAAGTTTATAAGTGCAATGATATAAGTTAACATGTTTCACCCCAAAGTGTGAAAATAAGAAAAAGGGGTATAGAAATACTCACTTGATACGCGTATTGTGTACTAGAGTTTACTTGAAAGAAAGTGAACACTCAACCTTCAAAGGTTACCTAGATCACGCAAGTACATGAGTTTATGTAAACAGTGAATATGAGAAACCCTAAGTGCACCATAACCAAGGACTCAAGGTTTTAGAGGAATAGACATGTTTGACCCAGTTGACCCGTTTGACCCGTTGGTGACATTATGTGTTGTAAACCATTTAAACAGACATGAGCATATAACATACAAGTCATGTAAGTTCTTAGTATCTAGCATACTCAGTGTGTTCATAACACAACTAGTGTATCATATAACAGGTTAGATCATGCATAACCTACTTATATGACCTATAACCATGAATTAGCATATACGGGTCAAAACAGATAATCTACCAAATAATCGTCCATACTAATCACAACACATTCAGCATGTCCAATTCACAACTTATACCATCAAAATAAGTTCTAGTAGTACTAACATTACACGCAAAAGCCAAGTAAATATGTTACAGGTTGTAGGTATTCGTTTTCCAGAATCTGCGTTTTCGGGCAGATTCTAGGTGTTCGGACGATACGGTCAAACACATAACCAAGCAAGGATTTAGGCCAAGGCCAAACTCCAGTAGGCTCTCCTATGAGTCAATTAAGTATTTAAAAAGTTGTTTTAGGTTTTAAAGGCCTGGAGTTACTAGAAAAACTCAAAATGTTACAGCAGCTCTCAACCGAAGGGCTGTTGGAGTTAGCTTGCCAAATTGTGCATAACTCCCATTTGAAAATATCTATTGGGTTAATTCTTTTTCTGGAGTTCAGAGGATTCCAAGGACAAATGTTTGACCATAGGGTTTGGTCTCAGGTTTTATGAAATGAAAATGGCATATCAAACAAGTCAACACATACATGCTGTCCAAGAGGACAGAATTGACCCTTCTAGCCAAAACAGGTAAAACACCAATTTAACCTCCTCCAATTGGAGTGTGGTTACACTTTCTGGAAACTAGACTCAGTAACAAACAATTTGGGCACTAGAAACACATCATTTGGACCTGTTATGACCTGTTTGTGGCACATACAAAATGAGACTCAGAATCTGTCAGAAAGTTTGTTTCTGACCACCCTTCACTAAAATGATCATAACTCACGTTTTACACATCCAAATTGGATAAGGTTGAAGGTTTTGAAAACTAGACTCCATGAGGAACATGTTAGACTCAAGAAAACCAGTTCTTGGATTCTTCTTCATTTGATTATGTCATGATGAAAACAGGGTATGCAATCTGCCAGAAATCAGAACGTGTACACATTTCACATGAAAGCATATACATACGCATATTTCATGTTTCCTAGCATTCATACTAACTAATTAACATCCTAACAACATCAAACAACAATCAATTCCATAAAAGCCCCAAAATTTTCGAATTAGGGTTCATGTTCATCAAGTTTCATAATCAATCAATCAAAAGTGTTGTTTTCTTGCATAATCAACTTTAAATAACATACATACAACCTAACTAACATGTGAACAACATCAAAACATCAAGATTTCAGCTTATTGAACACTAATTTCACAGGAGGGTTCGGCCAAGTCAAGAAACCCACAAAAACATCAAAACTAACCTTCAATTCGCGTGTATACTTGTTAATGAAGATCCAAATCGCGTTCTAGCACTTGAAATCGATCAAAATCATGAAGATTTGAGGGTTTTAGATTGAAAAACGCAGAGAAGGGAGGGAGAGGGCTGCAGGTCGATGGAATGGGGAAAAGGGTGAGGTTTGGGGTGTTTTATTTTAACAAATTTACATTTATACCCCCTCTAAACTTGCATTTTGTTATTTTTATAAAAATTAAGTTTTTAACTATTTGTAATGTGTTTTTAACTTAATAATATTAACATATAAACTAATGGTAACTCTTAGATATTTTATTTTATAAAAACACAAGACATACGAAATAACACACGCGTTTCTGCATTACGCGATAAAATTCCCGGATAGTCTTTAAATCGCGTAAACACATAAGCATAACACAATAATCATCTAATCAAGTAGATTATTATTAAATTAACATTATTAATTATTATTTAGGTCACCAACGTCAAACGACAACTAGTGTGTGCTTACGACGCGTGTATGTAAAACTTAACGGAACTAACGGAGTTTGGTAACGGAAAATCACCGGATGTCACAGAATGAGCTAACGCATCATGCCATTCGATGTTAGAATCTAAATAAAATGTAATTGGTTGCTAAATATGTAATAAAATGTAAATTTGGTTGTTAAAATCGAGAAAAGGTATAAAGTTCGTTTCTATTTTCATGAAATCCCCTTTAAACCTGACTAACATAATCGCGAAAATAATTATCGAGTGACAATGCATTTCTTTTACCTGTAATTTGACCCAATTAATTTTCACTACTTTTAGCAACTTCAAGTATTGTTTTGCAATCCTATCTGCAGAATGTTCCCCAAAACAAATTCTCAAATGGCCAGACCGGTTAGCAGTTTCGATCGGAATAGCTAAGGCGGTGCATTTTCTGCATACGGGTGTGATTCCAGCTTCTTCAAGCAATCGATTAAGAACAAATAATATACTGCTTGATGAACATTGTATTGCCAAGTTAAGTGACTATGGAATGTCCATAATTACAGAAGAACTAGAACAGATTGAGGTTTTTCTTTTGATCCTTTTCTTATTTATATTGAATTTGGCTAAATTTTGTGACTGACTTGGATTATATCTTTGATGTAGGCTAAGGGAGATGGATCAAAATCATGGTAAGGGTTCTTTGTTAACAATTTTTGAACTTGAATATGTTTGCGTGATTGCATATAAATAAAACAAACTTTGTTCATAATGAGGTTTTAGTTTACCATCTTTGTCTTCACACTAAAAATCTCAAATTTTCAAAACAGTTTATTTAGATTGTCCTAGGGGTTAGAAGAAAGTTCATTACCGGACTATATGTGATGTATGAAGTTGAATGGTGCAGGAATATGAAAAAGTTGGCTGATGATGTATATGATTTTGGCTTCATTTTGCTCGAAGCACTTGTGGGGCCGATTGTAACAGGAAAAGGCGAAGCATTTTTACTTAATGAAATGGTATGTGATATCTCATTGCCAAAGTCGGTGGCACTGTGACAGATCCAGAATTTTCTTAGAAAGTGTTGTTATGTTTTGGTCTTCGAATGTCTTTCAAATCAAATTACATACTTCTCATGTTTCTGGGTTGGGTCACCGATATTAAGTTAAACTTATTATAGGTAAAAAGATTTATAAAAATCAAATCTTTTATGTTTATGCAACATAAATCTTTGAAAACCCAGCTTATCTTGAAAATGAATCATAAAATTCAATCTTTTTCATGTTTGATTATTTATGCAGCAATAATTTGTTTAAAAGCCAAGCTTTTCTGTCAAAAGATCCATTAAAACCAATCTTTTTGTTTATGCTACAGAAACCTTAATAAAAGATTATTAGAGATCATTTTTTTTAACTTTGTTGATGTAACAGAAATCTTTCGGAAGCCAAGATGGTAGGCAAAGAATTGTGGATCCAGTAGTCCTAACAACTTGCTCACAAGAATCATTATCGATTGTAATATCGATCACCAACAAGTGCATATCTATAGATCCAGCAAACCGGCCCTCGTTTGAGGATGTACTTTGGAACTTGCAGTATGCAGCTCAAGTACAGGCCACAGCTGATTCCGAACAGAAATCAGAAAGTGCATCTTAATGACACGAACTTGAAATCCACTTAATGAGTAGCAGTAGCAGCACCAACAACAGATACAAGTCGAGATCAAGATTCATTCAAATTTACGCACATAATTAGATGTTTAAACAACAACAAGCCATTGAATATCGTGTTTTAGTTACCATTCTTGTAACAATCTGTAAATCTCTATTTTTATGAATTCTTTAGCTTGTTAACAATGTTTAGTAGTGTGAATGAAGAGGGTTGTATCACCGTGTTTGGATGTAATAACATGATTAGTTTTCAGCGTTTGCGTAGAATGACACCGAGTATAATTATCTATTTATCGTTGATTTTGTATATGACAATAATTTTCAATTATCGTCCAATAATATAAAAATGCGTTATTAATTATAGTCATGTCTTGTATTAACCTTTAATCATAAGACAATGAAATTTTGTTCATCTTATTTCTTAAGTTGCTTATTATACAACGACGCAACGTCAAGTAACAACAATGCATTCATAAGTGTATGGTAAGTGAACCTTTTTCTTGAGGTCTTTTTAAATTTAAAAACCTATACTTATATAAATGTTTAGACTTTTGCTTTTGCGTTCGTGAATTCGGTTAAATTGATGCCAAAACATAAGTAGAAATAATCAAGCACAACGTAACGGTATAATTGGAATATTGAAAACAATTATGATGTTTTAAAAGAACTTGAAATATATTATACTTGGATCACAAGTTTTGCCCACGTGTTGCGGGGGTTTGGTTTTAAATAAATTTTCTATCGTAAAGAAATTTCTAAAAACATTTAATAATAAATTATATCTAACTCGTATCAGTTTCAAACGAAACTTAAGTTTGAACATAGATAAAAAAAGTACTTAGCAACGGTGTATTCGTAATAAAAAATATGTTTTTTATTGTAGTTAAAAAAAATAAAATAGGATAAAAATTAATTATAATATTAAAATAATAATTTAACTTTGAAACAAATTTCCAAATCAAAGGCAAAAGTTAGGGCACATATCATGTATTCACCATGCATCATGCAATGATATTCACCATGCATCATGCATTGAGGGTGTGCTGTTTGAGTTTTAAGATATATAATAAAAATGTTTTATATAGAAAAGTATTTAAAAACGTACAAAATTCAATAATTTATAATAAAAACATAATTCAAATATTTTATTCAATTTTTATGAAAAGAAATTATTTTTTTTTCTTTTTGATGATTTTAGTATCGTCTAGCTATTTGGTGGGATCAAACGCGAAATCATAATAAAAAATTCGAACAAATTGAAAAGTACGAGTTTATTTTTACTTTATGAATCTTATTATGTAAAGTGTGACTACACCAATAGCCCCACACCCATCTCCACTATGTGGCACAGGTTGACCACTACAATGAGCATGATGGCACTAATCACAAATAATTACCCAATCAAATAAGGATACATCAGTATCTCATGTTTTAGATCTCTTTTATATCAATCAAGTAATAGTTCACTAGCACGTATGAACTCATTACACATCTTTAACGAATAACTAAAACCACTTATACTTACTTTTTTATTTTTTAACGGACTTGTACTTGATACTCATAACCCACATTCCAACACGATAAGTTAACACTCGATGAACCATTAATTCATTAATATAGCCTAACAAACAAAATAAAGATTGTTCAATCAAATTGATTTTAGAGCATCCAAAGAGGATAAGGCTACAGTCAACGCTCAACTCTCAAGACTTCTTTTAACTTCTCTGATATTGGAATTTGGAAATCACACAAATCAACTTTTATAATGAAATAATAAACTGATAATTCAACAAAATAATATAGAAATAAAATAGTATAACGCTGAAAGCATGGATTCTTTGTGTTTTGTGTCCGTCTCTTTAATGTTAGTGTACAAGCTTCTAGCATAGTGATTATTATCGTAAAAATAATGTGAGTTTAAATTCTTATAGGTGCAAAAACATATTAATCGTAGTGATTAATGCTTTTGGCCAAGCACCAGGAACAAGGGTAGTCGGTGCTTGTTATTGTTCGTTTTTTAGAATTCTTAAGATTGCATATAAAGGTTGGCGCCTCCGTTATCAAACAATTATGTTATCTTTTAATAAGATGATATGTTTGTTACTTTAAGATATTGTTATAGGGCTGAAAGCTGCCACAAAACTGGCCTAAAAGTTGTTGTTCATTTGTTGATTCTATAGCCGGTCGTCAGGGGGGGGGGGGAGGGGGGTTGAGAGTTGAGGGGGTGTGAGCGATTGCTCCGGACTTGATTTCCTTAGGGGCCCAAATTTTTTTAATATTTTTATATTATATATATATATGTATGTGTGTGTGTATATATATATATCTTTTAAAACTCATTTACAAACCTAATAACAATTTAACTATTTTGATCTATTGAAACTTATAACCCATTAACATTTTGATGTCCGCTACCAATTATCAAATCTAAACTACTTTCAAAAACGTTAAAGGAGACTCATGATTCGCTTAAGTAAATAAATTAGAATATTTCGCTACAATATTTTTTATTGGTATAACAATTATTGTTGTATTATAAACCTTTTACATACGAGTTATTACTCTATATTATAGAAATTTATTTTTTTACTTGCCCAGGGCCCAAAATTTATCAAGAATTCCCAAGACCGGCCCCGCTAGTCGTCACCAATTCTGACATGGTGCAAAACGGCATCACAAATATGATATGTTCTTCGTTGCAAGTTGTCGCATATCAACCTTTTGGAGCTGGTGCTTGGATCATGATGAAAAACACGTAAAGTTTATTTTTTCTCTTACATCTAGATCTTATTAGGGCAACTTTTATACAATCAAACATGGCTATATGATTTTTTTTTCAGTTGCACTAAATTTTAATTGTGTAAATAGATGATGAATCCCCAACATTACCCATATTCACAAATGCACGTCAAACGAGTCGACTTGAAACATTGTACGATTTTAAGTGAGTTCGACACAACAAGACTCGAATAAATATACGAGAGTGTTTGGGTCAAAGTGTCAAACCACTCAAGCGTCCAACCCCATCAACCATCAACCCATCAACCCATCAACCCATCAACCCATCAACCCATCAACCCATCAACCCATCAACCCATCAACCCATCAACCCATCAACCCATCAACCCATCAACCCATCAACCGACACGATTGATACTTTTATCTTTTACCATCCACAAAGTTATGTTGTTTGTTTGAGTGCCTGGCACTGGATCATCATAAAAACTTTAGCTAATTTTACTACTTTTGCTGCAATAAATGTTTAAAACGTTTTTGTGCTTAAGAATCTTTAGCCAAACTATAACTTCTATGGAAAAAAACAAATTTTTCAGTGAAAGCTAAATTTCAAGCATTTAACAAAAAACCGAACCAAGACCATATTTAATATATTTATTGAACCGCCATATAAAAACCATATGATCAAACTAGTCGATTATGGTTCGGTTAAAGGGTAAAATCAACCATGCACGTTGAAACCAACTTCACATGATTTGATGTCGATATTTTCATCGTCAGTGAACTTGTTCGCACTCTATTTTTACTCTTCAGAGTCTACAATCCGGGGGTCTCTCTGGAAGCGGTCTCTCTACCTATCTGGATAGAGGAAAGACTCGCCACCACCTACCCCTCCCAGACCCTGCTCTTGAGTGGAATATACTGGGTTTGTTTGTTTGTTTGTTAGTCTACAATTACGCCCCTCCTCCCTTATTTCTATACTCATACATTTCTCGCGTATCACGTAATTACAATCACTTTTATTTTTCTCTCTAATGTATACCTCAACACACTTTTATTTTCTTGATTTCTTCTCCCTCATACGGTTGTATGCACCAACACCTTTTCATTTTTCTTGATTTTCTCTTTCTCATATGGTTGTATGCACCAATACCCTTTTTATTTTTTTCTATTTTCTCTTTCTCATACGGTTGTATACACCCTTTCATTTTTCTTGATTTTCTCTCTCTCATACGTTTGTATGCACAAACACCCTTTCATTTGGTCGCATGCACCAACACCCTGTATTTTATTTTTTTTCGATTTTAACGCACAAATAGGAAAGATTCTTTGGAAAAGAATACGAGGTTCGCATATATTAAGGATGCTCTAATTAACTTATTAATTTACTAACACATCTTATCTTATATAAAATATATCCAGGCCGGATTCACGATAACAATATTATTAAAACAACCTGCCACATAATTTTTTAAAACTAATTTGTGAGCATACGAGTTCGCATTTGTCCTAATTATATTAACACCAATAATAATAAATACTTTCTGTTTTCCTACTTGTATCTATAAATTAAGATAGTTAGATGATAGAAGAGAAAACAGTGTGGAGCAACACTCGTATTCAAATTAAGCCCTATATCAAAATCTCTTTATAACACACACAATGTTGCAAGCAAACGGTAACCAGCCGGTGACTCCCGTGGCTCTTATCGTGGGAGTCACCGGCATGGTGGGTGTTGCCATTGCCGAGGCTTTAAAAAAACCAACGGCGTTAGGCGGCCCGTGGACAGTCTATGGTGTATCGCGAAGGCCGTTGCCCACATGGTTCCCATCATCCCTTCTCAACAACCACATAGTTTTAGACACCTTAAACCAACAAGAAACACATAAAATCATTACTCCACTTTCTTCCCAAATTACCCATGTCTTTTGGGTGGCTTTACAAGTCAAAGAAAGTGAAGAAGTCAACATTTCAGTCAACTCCACTATGCTCTCTAATGTTCTTGACGCGTTAACTCGTTCTCCCAACTCAAAACTCAGTCACGTGACGTTGCAAACGGGCACAAAACAGTATTTGGGTCCTATCTTTGATCCGATTCTTTCAACTCAACTCGCCCCTCGTGACTCACCCTTTGTAGAGGATTACCCTAGACTACCTTTTCCAAATTTCTACTATGCTTTGGAGGACATTTTAGCTTCCTACTCGAAATCTTTAACGTATTCGATACATCGCGCTTCTATAATCACCGGTGCATCAACGAGAAGTTACTTTAATACGCTTCTCACACTTTCGGTCTACGCGTTAGTTTGCAAACATGAAAAGTATCCATTCAGGTATACATCTAATTCTATACAATTGCATGTATAGATCATTCAGTTCCTGTGATTGATGGATTGTTTGAGATAGCTTATTAAAACATGCTTAAGATTGTTGTTTTTGTTACTTTAAGTTATGGGTTTAAGAAGTAGGAAACAACTTTCTACACAAAAGTGTTGGATACGGCTGTATATGTCAGATCGTAAAACGAATCGGCCTCTCCCGGCCCTATGCAAAGCGAGAGCTAAGTTAAACACCAAACGCACGTGCGTATGTGCTCTATGTATCAATAGATCGAGACATGTTTAATAGAGACACCAGTTACACACATGCCATTGCGGGGATAGCCCACGTGATGGAGGCGATGACAGTCTCGGGTTATAACTTTTTTTAAAGTAAATTATTGCATGAACACTTGTATCTCGAGCTTTACGTATATACCGAGATAGAGAAAGAAAGGTGACTATGCTGTTACATGATCATCTTATATATCATAGTTAAATCAATAAGTAAAGATATGTATACGTTTCTCGCGTTAAAATTGTTAACGTGTTTAAACTAACCCTCGTATCTCGAGCTGGTCACGTATATAGTGAGATAGATAAAGAAAAGTGGCCATGCTATTATATGATCATCTTAGATATCATAGTTAAATAATAAGTAAAGATATTTATATGGTTATCGTGTTAAAATATTTAACGTGCTTAATTAAACCAACCCTTTGTATCATAATGATTGTTTTTATAGGTATATTGGTAACGAGTACAGTTGGGAACACTTTTGGGACATGTCTGATGCTAGAGTGCTAGCCGAACAACAAATATGGGCATCCGTGACTAACAATGCTAAAAATAAAGCGTTTAACTGCACGAATGGTGACATCTTTACGTGGAAAATGATATGGAAAGTAGTTTGTGACGTGTTTGATGTCGAGTTTGTGCCGTTTGATGAGAAAGAAAAGTTTGATGTTGTGGAGTTCATGAAGGATAAAGGAGAAGTGTGGGATAAAATTGTTGAAGAAAATGGACTGTACAAGACAAAAATGGAAGATATAACGTGTTTCGGTGCAATAGATAAAGTTTTAAAACTTAAGATTCAACATGTTTGTAGTATGAATAAGAGTCGAGAATTTGGGTTTTATGGGTATACAAATACACTCAAGAGTATACCAGAATGGGTTGAAAGGCTAAGGCAAATGAAAATACTTCCTTAGTATATTGTAATGTTCTTATTTGTTGTAGAAGATTGTGTTTTTGCTAATTGTTGTTAGGATGAATATCGTTAAAATTTAAAGTTTTTCATGAATTCTACATATGTGAAATTTTGGTATAAATAATTTATTTAGAAATTAGTTAACTATTGATATTAACCAGGTAAAATAAAAATATGAAGATGATGATAAGAAGAAAATAAGATGGTAAATTATTATTAAGTTGGATTTTATATGAATAATGAGTGTATAACAACTTGTGATTCTATAAAACTATGAAAGAGACAAAATGAAACTAGAAAAAGAATATTAAGTAATAAAGTTTACTCTGATGAATGTATAATTTACATGCGTTGATTGTAATTAAATATGTTTTCAACACTTAAGTTATGTTAACTGTATTGTGAGTTGTAATATTTTAAAAGATCGTGGGTTAAAATGATATATTTATCTAAACTTTACATTAATTACTTTAAATATAAACTCGAAATAAACAAATCATAAATATAATTAATCTACTAAATAGAAACATAATATATAGTTTGAAATGAAGTGTTTGAATACAATTATAAAATATGAATTGGTTTTGCTTTGTTAGAAATCGTGAGAAAAGATGTATATTTGAAATCCAATTTTATAAGCCCAATACATCTTTTTATTTGTTCGTATCTTAACATTGAATGCAAATCTCACATGAAAGTTTTTTCTTTGGAATTAAAACATGTTCTAGGTAAATGTTTTAGATTGCTATTGTCGTTAAAAAAATCGTTCAATTGCTAATCGCAATAGCAGGTTCTATTTCCATTCTTCGGTTCTTCGCTAATTGCTAATCACTTCTTCACTAATCCCTTCACTAATCCCTAAATGGCATCCAATTCAGTCTAGCAACAACAGAAACAATTGCGGCATTCACAGTAACAAGTTCTACTTGTGCAACATATTTCAACGTTTTTTTGTGGTAAAGTCTTTGTTGAAAACTAATTTAGTTTCAAATATGATCCTATTAGAGATATAACTGAAAAAAAAATTTTTAACTTAATGTATGCAATTATAAATTAAGGCTCTAAGATTGCATTTATTTAATACTAAATAATTTAAAAGAAGAATAGAATTGTACCGGTAGTTGAAACATAACGAATTTGGATATGATGTAGCAAAAGTATATATATCGTTCTTTGTAATTCGTGATTTAACTATCTAAATTCTTAATGTAACATCTTTATTCTCACTACAAGGAAACAGGTCTTTACGGGCGACTAAAGCCGCCGCTAAAGACCCCTAAAGTCGCCGCTATTACCTTTAGCGGCGACCTGTCGCCGCATAAAAGTCGCCGGTAATAAATCGTCGCTAATGGTCAAAATTTTCGCCGCTAATGTGTCGCCGCTAAAAAGTCGCCGCTAATGCCTGTATGTCGCCGCTATTTAGTCGCCGCTAAGGGCCTCAGAATTGACGAAAAATATGTCGCCCCTAATGCTTATATGTCGCCGCTAATGGTTATTTTTTTATTATTTTTTTTTGTTTTTTTAAAAATCCAGTTTTCATCCCAAATAAACCTAGATTTTCTAATAACATAATCTAATAACATAAACTACAATCTAGATTACGAAATATCATACAATCAAACGTAGATAAGCTATTCAAACATAGATTACGAAATATTATACAATCAAACATATCATACAATCAAACATAAAATAAGCTAATCATCCCCCTCGTCTGAATCATCTTCTTCCGTTTGATTTGGAGCCTTTTGCGAAGCAATTAATTGTGTCATTTGTGACATAAATTGCGCATTTTGGAACAGATACATTTATATTTTGACAAAGTATATGAAGTGTAAACAAAATATACTATGTTGAACTTAACACATCCAATTTTAAGTTATTTTGACTCGTTTAACCACAAATCATTTCCTTTTCACCCGTTTTGACCCGTTTAAGCTAAACTTAGATAATTAAATTCTGTTTTAGCGATTAAAAGTCATAATTAACTTAAAACAACTATGATTAACTTAACACATCCAAGTTTAATTATTTTAACTCGTTTAACCACAAATCATGTCCTTTTCACCCGTTTTGACCGTTTAAGCTAAACTTAGATAATTAAATTCTATTTTAGCGATTAAAAGTCATAATTAACTTAAAACAACTATGTTGAACTTAACACATCCAAGTTTAAGTTATTTTGACTCGTTTAACCACAAATCATGTCCTTTTCACCCGTTTTGACCCGTTTAAGCTAAACTTAGATAATTAAATTCAATTTTATCGATTAAAAGTCATAATTAACTTAAAACAACTATGTTTAACTTAACACATCCAAGTTTAAGTTATTTTGACTCGTTTCACCACAAATCATGTCATTTTCACCCGTTTTGACCCGTTTAAGCTAAACTTAGATAATTAAATTCTATTTTAGCGATTAAAAGTCATAATTAACTTAAAACAACTATGTTTAACTTAACACATCCAAGTTTAAGTTATTTTAACTCGTTTAACCATAAATCATGTCCTTTTCACCTGTTTTGATCCGTTTAAGCTATACTTAGATAATTAATTTCTATTTTAGCGATTAAAAGTCATAATTAACCTAAAACAACTATGATGAACTTAACACATTCAAGTTTAAGTTATTTGACCCGTTTATCCGCAAATCATGTTCTTTTCACCCGTTTTGAGCCGTTTAAGCTAAACTTAGATAAGTAAAACAAAATGATGAGAATGGTTTGTTCAACATTGTTGGACCAAAAGAACCAATGAGCCAAGATCAGGAAAACCTCTAAGTCCCACATGACATCACAACAACCTGCTGAAGACTCCCATCAGCTGTTTTGACAAAGTCTGAAGAATCAACAGCTGATGTTCAAAGAACTGAAGTACAACAGCTGAAGATCCCAAAGTACTGAAGACAAGTACTGAAGTCTAAAGTACTGATAAACACAAGTACTGAAGACTTCAAGTACTGAAGACAAGTGCTGAAGATCAAAGTCTGAAGAACTGAAGAACTGATGAACAACTGCTGATGCACAAAGTCTGAAGACAACGACTGAAGACAACAGCTGATGACAACTACTGAAGTCATCAGCTGATGAAACATCTGAAGACCAAAGTCTGAAGACCAAGTGCTGAAGTTTCAGAGTTTGTCACAACAGCTGAAGAAGTCTTCTTCAGTTGTTGTGATGGTTTATTTTCTTTTCAGTTGTTTTATGTTTTTCATTTCAGTAGTTTGTACAACAGCTGAAGAGTTTGTTCTTCAGCTGTTATAGTTCAGTAGTTATAAAACTGAAGAGTTTGTTCTTCAGTCGTTGTAGCTTTTCAGTAGTTTCCTTTTCAGTACTTGTAATAGATAGAACACTTAGGAAATTTTGTAAGAAGATGTCAGCTGTTGTGACATCTTCAGTAGTTGTGTTCTATCAGTAGTTAGTTTAATAATTGTTTAATGTCAGTGGAATCTGACAACGTATGGGTCATTTGCCTATAAAAGGGCAGTGACCTGAATGTATTCGATGCCGAAACATGAAATAAACGAATATTATTCTTTCAAGGCAGAATTATTCTCTCTACATCTACTTTTGGTTTGCATGCAATATTCTTTATGTTCTTGCTTTAATTGCTAATATTCATGCTAAATCCGCTGCGAACACAATCTAATTGATCAAACTAGAGGCTGAGATCCTAACAAATGGTATCAGAGCGGGTTAATCATTGATCGATTTCACTATTGATCATTTGAAACTGCTCTTTTGATCTCTAAGTTTGATCGAATTAGCAATTTGCAAGAATTAGCTGCAGAGAGAGAGATTCTGCTGTTTCTGGCCAAAAACTTGAGGTTCTCTTGGTGGTTTTGAGCTACATTTGTTTTGTTTAAACTTGAGTTTGACTAATAACTTAGATGACTACATTAACAAACGATCCTCACAATACTGGTTCCTCAACCAAGCCACCAATGCTTGTGAGGAATGAGTACAACATATGGCAAAGACGTATGCTTCACCACTTGTCTGTCAACAGTGCTGGTTGTTGGAAGTCAGTGGTGCATGGACCATACAGGCCTATGGTGAGCGTCCCTGAATCTAATGAACAGGTTCCAAAGAAACCTGAACAATATTCGGACGAAGATCTAAAGCTGTTCGAGATTGATGCTAGAGCCCATGGAATTCTAGCCATGGCTATTCCAAATGAGATTTACTCAGGGCTCTTGCATCATGAAACTGCTCATGACCTATGGGTTGCTCTAAAGGAACAATTTGGAGGAACTGATTCGGTCTTAGCAAACAATAGGGAAATCCTCACTCAACAATATGAGACATTCTCATATAGAAAGGGTGAGACTCTGACCCAGCAGTTTGAGCGGTTCTCTTGTTTGATTTCTGAGCTGAAGATGGTTAAACAAGAGTACTCCAACAGCCAGATGAACAACAGGTTCCTCAGATCACATGCCTGAGAGATGGGACACTTATACCATTGTTCTACGCTCCAGTGCAAATCTGGAAACTCTATCTCTCACCCAACTTCATGGAAACTGCTCACTTTTGAGAGAGAGATAGAGCAAAAGAGGAAGTTGTCTACTTCTGGCAAGCTCGCTGATGACTTTGTCAAGGCAATGCTGCCTTGATAAGTCAGGAGTCTGAATATGCTTCATCAGAAAGTTCTTATGATGAGCATATTGATTTCTCTACCACCAACTCAGACAAGCTTTTGTTGGTGTAGGTAGTAGTTCAGGAGGCTGCAGTGATAACTGGTGCTTCTTGATGGATGATTTGAAGGGCATTCCAGATGATGATCTGAAGAGATGGATATTTTGAGCCAAATGGCAATGATCAATATCAGATCTCAAAAGTTCTACAAAAGAACTGGTAGGAAATTCCCTGGTCTCTCTGGCGAAACCAAAGTGGTTTTGACAAGAGCAAGTTGAGGTGTCACAAGTGCCAAAGGCTTGGACACTTTGCAAGAGAGTGTAGATCATCTGGATCTAACTCCTCTGCACCTTTGTGACTTTCCAAGCAATAGCTCACAGCACAGAGGGCAACCTTCCTCCAGTTCTGGTCATCCATCACAAGCACAGGCATCACCTGCTTATTTTGTGCCTCAGGGGTATATGCCATACTCTTAACCCTGCTACTATATGCCTCAGTCCAGTCAACTCAAGCACCTTCGGCTCAACCACCACAGGCTCTTCCTGAGCCTCAATCTTCCCCATCTCATCATCAACACAACCTCAACAACACAGCTTCTTCACCCCAGGAGTTGTTGACTGGAGTAGTCTACCAGATGATCTATCTGGACAGAACAACTACTCCAAGGTGCTGGTCAACATGGTGGTGACAGTCCTTTTGGAAATCTTGCTCTGATGGCCCTTGAGTCTGCTGAGGGGTCATCATCCAATGCCTCATCACAGGTATCATCTGAGGCCAAAGCCAAGCTTTGTTTTGAATCATGCATAGCAGCATTTTCTTCTATTAGAGAAGCAAATGTAGCTTTAATAGATAAAAATCTTGAGCTAGAGCACACTATTTCCAAAAGAAAGCTGATTTTGGGTTGTACTAAAGAGAAAAATGATGAGATTTACAAACTTAATGCCAAATCAAAGATGGTAAAGCTAGGGAGATGTACTTCTAGAGAGTACAGAGACCTCAAGGAAACTCTTGCCAACACCCAAGTAGAGTGTGATCGATGGGTGCAATCATGCAAGGGTTTTGAAATGCTTCTTAAGAAGCAATCAGCTTCCAATGTGAAGTTTGGGATTGGTTATAATCACACACTGCTCCTCCTACAGATTTCACTTTAAGAGCAGAAGTTGAATCTGATAGAGAGAGCAATAACCAATCCTTCTCATCATGTGACATACTATCTTCTGATTCGCATCATCAGAGATAGAAGTCAGTAACCAATCAGCAGATACTACAAGAGCTGATGGTTCAAATGCTGACTGTCACATGATCAAAAGTTGATCAACTCAGGTGTTGTCTCTAGAAGTACTGAAGTACTAGAGAGCAAGTGATAACACTTGAAGTTCAAACCTCAACTACTGCCAGCACTGAAGAGAAGAAAACTGACAGTAGAAAAGGTTTGAAGACAACTAAAAGAAAGGTCAGGAAAGCAGGTACTAAGGGAAGAAAACTGCTAGTACTGATAACAAACAGCTGAAGAACAAGTCTTCAGTTGTTCATCTTCTTTGGTTGATGGTCAACACAAGATGAAGAAGAAGCCATGTGAGATATGTGGCTTGTTCAATCATCTTACTGATGATTGCTGGTACAAAAGGGGTTCCAAACTCAAACAACAGGAGGAAATTAAAGAGCAATAAAGAAAATGAAAAATGAGTTTGAAACCAAGTTTGTACTAGCAACATCAAAGCATGAAATCCCTAAGCCCCAAAGCTAAATCTAAAAGGAAGTAGGAATACTCAGGCAACAGCTGAGGTTGCTCAGAAAAAGATGGTACAACATAGGAATCCATTATCAGCAAACTCCAGTGTATCTGAAGAGCTGAAAGCTTTATCACAAAGTCAGACACAACTGGTGATGATGGTTCAGCATCTAATGGGAAGAGTCAACCATTTAGATGCTCCTGTGTTGAAACCACAGAAAAGGAAGTCCAAGCCAAAGGGTTCCTCTTCTATACCATCTTCTTCACCTCAGGCTGTTACACATAACACACCTGTTAGTGTGCACCTATAGTTGAGAACAGACCCAAAACCAACAGTTTGGGTCTCTAAAACTAACTAAATGTGGTTATGATTGCAGGGTTCTTCAACATGCAAAAGAGCATCTGGTATGTAGACAGTGGAGGATCTATGCACATGACAGGAAGCAGCTCCCTTCTTAATGACTACTCCTAAGGAAAGAAGGATTTGTTTCCTTTGGCAATGATGCAAAGGGTTACATCATCGGAAAGGCTTTGTTTCCAATGGGGAAATAAGGTTTGATGATGTTAACCATGTGGAGAATCTCAAGTACAACCTCTTGAGTGTCAGTCAAATGTGTGACAAAGGCCATATCGCCCTTTTCACAAGCAGGAACTGTCGGATTCTGTCATCCAAAGTTCTAAATTTGATTGACAAGGTGTTGGATGAATACACTCTCCTGAAGGCCAACAGGACAGGAAGAGTGTATGCCTTAGATCTTTCCAAAAAGATAGATCTAAAAGGCCATCCTTGCCTATTCTCTAAGGCATCTCCTCAGAGTCTACTCTAATGGCATAGAAGGCTGGGGCATGTTAATTTCAAGAACATGAATCACTGATAAGCCATGGTTTAGTTAGAGGATTGCCCTTGAAGGAGTTCAAGTGTGAAGACAACTGCACTGCTTGCTTAAAAGGAAAACAACACAAAGTTTCATTCCCTTCAATAGAAGAACCAAAGTCCACTGCCTGCTTGCAGCTCTTGCACATGGATCTCTTTGGTCCTGTCAGAGGGATGAGCATGGCAAAGAAGAAATACTGCCTGTAATTGTGGATGATTATTCCAGGTATGTATGGACTTTCTTCTTGCACTCTAAGGATGAAGCAGCCAAGACTATCATGAACTTTGTGTTATTTGTAGAAAAGCAGTATTCCCTACAGGTCAAGTGTGTGAGAAGTGACAATGGAACAGAATTTAGAAACAACCACACTTGATGACTTCTACTTGTCCAAGGGAATTAAAGGCAGTTTAGTATTCCTAGAACTCCTGAGAGAATGGAGTGGTGGAGAGAAAGAACAGGACTCTCATTGAAGCAGCAAGGTCAATGTTGGCTGACTCAGGTTTGCCACTGACCTTTTGGGCTGAAGCTGTCAATACAGCTTGCTATGTACAAAATAGAACTTTAGTGAATAAGAGGTTGATGAAGACTCCTTATGAAAATTCTTCATCATTTGGCTCCTCTAATTTCATTCTTTAGAGCCTTTGGGTGTCCATGTTTTATTCTCAACACTAGCAACCCACTCCAGAAATTTGCTAGTAAGGTGGATGCAGGGTATTTTGTTGGTTATTCATCAACTGCAGGCATACAGAGTCTTCAACTGTAGGACAAAGATGGTTGAAGAACTCTGCATGTTAAGTTCAATGAATCTCCAAAGGACAAGATTCCACAAAACCCTGTGGAGTTGTTTGATCTGGACATACTGCAATATGTTCTTATCAACCTCCAGCTGTTGAGCCTGTCAAAGTTCTCCCCTGGTGATACTGATGATGATGTAGTCAGTACTCACCTCTTCAGGTTTAGTGACAACCTGCCTGAGTTCACTAAACCTGATGCTCCTATAGCTTCAGCAGCCCCATCCACAACAAATGCTGATGAGATTTCTGCAAGCTCTACTTCATTTGAGCTGCCATCTCCTACATGGTTTCAGGAATCTCCATCACCATTTGTTGCTGCTGAAAGTCCTACAAACACTTGCACTGACATTGGTCTATCAAGAGCTGAAGAATCACCCCACATCTCAAATCATTAGTGATATCAATGCTGGAGTTTCACCAGGAGTCAATTGTCCATTTTTGCTTCTATGCTCTCTCATCATCAGCAAGAGCCAAAGAACTATCATGTTGCTTTAAGAGACAATGGATGGTTGAAGCAATGCAGCTTGAGCTTCTTCAGTTCAAGAACAGCAAGTGTGGGAGCTTGTTCCTTTACCCCAAGGGAAGTGTGCAATAGGCACCAAATGGGTATTCGGAACAAAACAGATGATAAGGGCCAAATTGTCAAGAACAAGGCCAGGCTGTTGTCCAAGGATTGCACAAAGGAAGGCATCGATTATGATGAGACCTTTGCTCCTGTGGCAAGACTTGAAGCAATCAGACTGTTCTTAGCTTATGCTGCCTTTCACAGTCTTAAGGTTTATCAAATGGATGTCATAAGTGCCTTCTTATATGGAAAAATAAAAGAAGAAGTTTATGTGTGTCAACCACCAGGCTTTGAGGACAATAAACATCCTGATTGGGTGTACAAGCTTGATAAGGCTCTTTATGGGCTGAAGCAAGCACTAGAGCCTGGTATGAGACACTATCACCTTTCTTCTAGAGAATAAATCACTAGAGACACCATTGATAAAACCTTATTCATCAAGACTGTGGGACAACATAAGCTCCTTGTTCAGATTTATTTGATGACATCATCTTTGCATCCTTTGATCCAAAGTTGTGTGATGAATTTACAAAGCTTATGAAGCTGAGATTTGAAGAGTGCTATGGGAGAATTACAGTATTTTCTGGGTTTGCAAATCAAACAACTGGATGATGGATCTTCATCCATCAGTCCAAGTTTACCAAAGAGTTGTTAAATAAGTTTGATTTACAATCCTGTAAGCCCTGTTCTACTCCCATGAGCAGCATCACACAACTAGATGTAGATCAGAAAGGTAAAGCGGTTGATGAAACCCTTTACAGATGTATGATTGGGTCCTTGATGTACCTTACAGCTTCTAGACCAGACATCATGTTTTTCAACATGTGCTTGTGCTAGATTTCAGGCTGCACCTAAAGAATCCCATTCACTAGGTCTTTGGTATCACTGGGCATCTTGCAAGATATCTGCAAGATACCCATCACTAGGTCTTTAGATATCTGCAAGATACCCAATCACTAGGTATTTGGTATTCAGCTGGGGCATTCTTGCAAATTAGTTGCTTTCTCTGATAGTGACTATGCAGGATGCAAAGTCACCAGAACAATCCACTTCTGGTGGTTGCCAATTCCTAGGCAATTGTTTAGTTTCTTGGCAGAGTAAGAACAACATCATTGCTACATCTACTGCTGAAGCTGAGTATATTGCTGCTGCAAGTTGTACCTCTCAGATACTCTGGCTTCAGAACCAACTCTTGATTATGCATTACAGAGACTAAGACTCCATTATTAATGGATAGTGCTTCAGCTCTTTGCATTGTCAATCCAGTCCAGCACTCTAGGACCAAACATATAGAGATCAGACATCACTTTATTAGGGATTGCTATGAAAAATCTGATTGATCCAAAGTTTGTGCCTAGTGCTGATGACTTGCAGATATATTTACTAGCCTTGGATAGTGCCACATTCAAAACTTGGTACTAAGGCTTGGTATGCTGCAGCTCGAATAACTTGACCAATACTGATGCTCTCTCAGTTCACAAGTACTGATGAGCATTAGTATGCAAAGGTCAAATATAAGTACGATGAGTAATTTAGTCTTCAGCATTTCACACTACTGAAGACTAAAAGCTTCAAAGTACTGATGTACATTATTTGTTGAAAAACTGATGTGTGAGGTGGATTACAACTACTGATGTATCATTTTCAAACAAAATAAGTACTGAAGAACAAATTTTGTTCACAAGTACTGATGTGTAATTCACATAAATACTGAAGACAATTTGTTCACCAGCTCAGAGTATTTCATCAGCACTTGTGAACATCTGATCACAAGAGCTGAAGGCATAAATACTCACAAGACTGAAGGGTCAATGAAACATCTAAAGTCAGCCAAAGAGCTGATGAGTAAATGTGGAGGTCAGCATGAAACAACTGATTTGACAGAAAACAGCTGATGATAATTTTACTCTTCAGCTGATGCCAACAGCTGCTGTTTCATACCCAAACACTGAAGGACAAAACCATGTCTTCAGTAGTTTCACAACTACTGATGACTAACACCACGTCCTCATTTGTTTACAACAAACTGAAGCAATACCATGGTCTTCAGTAGTTCACACTACTGATATCAGTAGTTCACAACTACTGAAGGCTAACACCAAGTCTTCAGTTGTTACACACGTCTGAAGATGAAAACTAGGTCTTCAGTAGTTTATAACTACTGAAGACTGACAATAAGTCTTCAGCCGTTTACAACATCTGAAGGACAAAACCAAGGCTTCAGTAGTTTCAACTACTGAAGCTAACACCAAGTTCTCAGATGTTCAACCACTGAAGGTTAAAACCACGTCATCAGTAGTTTTAACAAACTGATAACTAACACCAAACCTTCAGTAGTTTTCTTTCAGCCTTTGCCTTACCCTATAAATACCCAACCTTCAGAGCTTTTCATTTCTCACGGACCTAACTTTTCAAAAACCTTTGATATTCTCATACACCATTAATGGCGGCCATGCACTCAAACCTCGACACAACTGTGTCGCTCATCTCACTAAACCGCCATTCTGGGCCAAGTTCCACCATGCCATCGATCTGATGACCGACTCACAATACCAGACGACATCCTCCTCACCCACCATATACACCGACTCCTTGGCGGAGTTCTGGACGAATATCACCGTCCAAACCGGAGAGAATAACGGCGAGGTCTCTCTCCGGTCCTCTGTCAACACCACCCCCAGTGGTTATTACTCCAGCTACTCTTCGAGAAACCCTAAAGCTGGAGGATGCCACCTACCCACCTCCTACCCAAAGGCGCCCTCGACTATGCTTCACTACAATGACTATCAGGGCGACCTTTCAGCCACCACCGTTGGAAGAAACACTTCCAGATCCCAACGACTGATCTTCCACATGGTGAATGTGTGTCTGGCTCCCAAAACTTCTTCATGGGACCAGATGTCAACAAGGTGGCAGCAGGTTTGTACTCTATCCTTGAGAAACAACCCCTAACTTTACTGACTATATTTTGGGAACTCAGGGATATGGCCACAAAACCCATTCTAACCGTTGGATCTTGTATCCTCGGTTCATAAGGCCATCATCCAAAGCCAGCTTCAAGCTGAGGACTTGTTGGCACTGGAGTCCCTGCCATGGCTGTTTTAGCCGAGGTATACTCCAGGCACAACACCGACACACACACTCAAACAGGCTGGCCGGCTGCGAAAAAACCCACGCAGCAGGAACCCACAGCCTCCACCTCCAAATCCAAAGTCCCCACCAGCCAAAAGCAAGAAGCCCAAAAAGGCTACTCAGGGATGAGTCCCCCTGAGGATGCCCCTGCAACACAAAGGCAGGATGTGGCTGCTGGTTCGATTCTCCCAGCAGCTACCATGACTCCCACCCCACAACACCGCACAGGTTTCCTCTCAACAGGAGCCTGATGCAACACAACTGGGGCACCTACACATCTGGGGTCTTTCTCACTTGAGGAGACTGCCATGAATGCAACACTCCTCCCCATGTGCACTCTGCTTCTAGCCCATCTCCCACAGAAGCCGCCCCACAAAGTCCAACCCTAATTATTGCCAAAGTGTGACCACACTGAGCACTCCCAACCCTCTCCCCAGAAACCTATTACAACTGGGGAGACTCCAACCAAAGAGGGGGTGGATACAAGTGCCGGTGGGCCCACAGCACAGAGAATCACAAGTCCAATCTCCTAGTGGGCTAGGGAGATAGGACAATCTGGTGAGGCTACCACTTCCCCTGCATCAGCACATGAGCAGGGTGAAGCTGGTACAAGCAATAAGACCTCACCAGAGGCAACTGCCGATGATGGATCCAATCCGGAGGCTAGAAGTCCC
>CM044006.1:80849770-80912270 GCA_024085815.1 Flaveria linearis
TTACGTTTAAACATAACAGTTTAACAAAAGTGTATATCAACCCGATGGTTGGTAAGTTCAAGAGTTTGAGTTTAATCATAACAGTTTAACAAAAGTGTAATCAACCCAATGGTTGATTAGTTCGAGAGCTTGCGTTTAAACATCCCAGTTTAACAATAGCGTGTATCAACCCAACGGTTGATCAGTTTAAGAGTTTGCAGTTAAACATCCCAGTTTAACAATAGCGTGTATCAACCCAACGGTTGATCAGTTCAAGAGTTTACAGTTAAACGTCACAGTTTAACAATAGCGTATATTTAAGCATGTGCATTGTAATGGCTAGCTAGCCCATTCCCAAACGATATTAAATAGTGATTTCGACATTGAAGCTGACTGTGTTATGTTTGCCTCCAGCCACGATGTCATATCGTGACTAATGTTCATAGGACAAATTGCACCCGACTGACCTCGAGTCACACAGGTGGGGCTCGTCACACCCAGTAGTACTACCCAACTTTCCCCGCTATCCAATATTAACAATTCGAAAGTGTGAGGACTTTTATAATGATAAACAGCACTATATTAATATCATACACATCTTAAATATATAATGAAAACGTTTGTAACATTACCAGTATGCTATCTCCCCCAAAAGAGTTTTAATAAAATGAACTTACCCAAAAGAGATTTAGTAAAATAGTGGGGCCTGAACTCACCTCAGTTCTCGTGTGATGTTGATAAGCTAGTAAATTCCTCCTAAGGAATTGTAATTCACATAAGTAAATAAATATAAATTCATAACCTAAATAAGTTAGATCTTTGAACCTGGTGTTCAATTGATCTAGGATTTGGTTCTCGGGAATTTGTTATAAACATATAATTAAATCATTTAGTTATTTTGTTTTAATAACTAAAGATTTATATTTCATAAATTTCGATAAGCTTAATAATGATTTTAACATATCATTATATTCTAAATAAATTATAAACATAATTTAATTATGTAGATTTATATTTAATTTTGTAAGATTTTATAAATATTTATAAAATCAAATTTTGCATTTATATTATCAGGATTAATCCATAAATTATATAATGTCCTTTAATAATTTAATGTTTTAAATTATTATAAAATAAATCCATTTTTATAAGGATAACAATTTGAAATAATTATTTACATAAATAAATAAATAAGGTTTAAAGAAATAAATTTCCAAAAATTAACTATATACTTTCTAAAATTACCAAAGTTTGTAAAAATTATTTTTATAATTTTTCAGAATTTTTTTATATTTTTATAGGGCTCAAAAAGGCTTTTAAAAAAATATGTTGGGGGCAGGGTTCGAACCCCTGACCTCCTGTTCACAAGCACAACACCCAAACCAGTAAACCAAAGGCTCTAAGCCGCGGTAAATCTCCACCTTTATTACTTTTAAACTCAAACTCCAAAAACCCCAATTACACCAAGAACCCTAATTCGAAAATCATCAAATTGAGCAACAATTCGATGTTTGTAACCGAATTAATGTTAGGGCTTTTGTTCCCCAATCAAAATCGAGTATGTAGGTAGTTTCAATTACCTGTTTGGATGCTCGATATATCAAGAACAATCGAAGAACTGGTCGCGACTGTCATGAGATCGGTTCAGGGTGTAAATGGTAATCATAATCGAATTCCTCTTATAGGAAGCTTCTAATTGTTCTAATGATGAAAAAACCTATGTTAATTTGGTGGAATAGAACTCAGAAGGTAGAATTTGACTGTGTTGCAGGTCGATGACAGAGGTGTTAATCGACAGGGGTGTTAGAGCTTGATTTATACCAATTTGATTGTAGTGGTAGTTTAGAAACGATAAATGGATAATGAATGTGCGATTACTTTTGATTATTAATACCATTTAGTGCGTTTAGTGACCCATTATTTGGCCGACATTCGGTCGAGTGGATTTTGGTAGTGGATTGCACTTAATTGGTGCAATTTTTGTGGTGTGGTGTTCGAATCTTGTTCTAGAACCGGTTGGTATGTTTAATTCGGGTTGAAATGGTGTGTTTTGGTGGTTTGATGGTCGCCGGATTTTGGCCGGATGTTGGCCGGAGGTGGGATCGACGGGGAAGGGGGTTGGTTTGGGATATTTACAGAATGGTCCCTGGAGTTTTAAAACATTTTTATTTCATGTTTTAATCTTTTAAAACAAGTTTCAAAATTTACAAAACTAACCCTGAACTTATTAAATTAAGTTTAATAATTTTTATAAATTATTTTATTAATAATATCATTATTATTATTATTGTTATTATTATTAATATTATTATTTTTAATAATATCATTTGTTATTATTATTATTGTTTTCATTATTTTTATTATTATTTATTATTATTAAATAATAACAAAAATATAAAAAAATAAATTGTAAATTCTCGTAAACATTATAAATAAAAAAAAATTTCGGGTTGTCACAGAAAAAGGCCGGGAATTTACTATTTTAGCCTTAATGAAGTCGGGTATTTACCGGATTTGCCACCCGACTATTTTGTCGGGTTGTGGTGACCTGTCGCGCTACGCGACAGAAATTGAGGACCCGTCGCGCTACGCGACGGGAGTAAAAACGTGGAAATTAATTTTTCAACCTAATTAACCCTAATGATCGGGATTCATTGAGAAGGAGACGGCTGCAGAGAGCATCAGGGCAATTTTCGGAGTTCTTGGCGAGTTCAGAAGGCAATGATTGAAGTTTTGAGAAGCAGAGATTATGATTCTAGGATTAAACGATTCGGTTTTGCGTTTCTTTATCTGTCCTTCGATTTTGTTTGATACAATGTTTACATTTACTACTTTTGATACTGTTTTAAACATGATTGTTGGCTAGTTCTCTTATGTACCTAGGGTTTTGATGAATACATATGTATGACATGGTCTTTTGTCGGTTTTTGGAACAATAACTTGTGTTGAATGATAATGAAAAGATTTGGTTGCGTTAATCAGTTGTAAACGTGTATTTGAGTTGGTTTAGATTATTGATTTATTATCCCATGTGTGTCTTGTTGATTGTCTATCAAGTAATAGGTGCATGCTAGGTCTTTTACTGTGTGTTCTAGACTATTAGATGGTTTGCTAGACGTAGTAAGTCATTGAGATAACTATTCAAGAAATTAACTAATCAAATATACAACTAATCTTAATACTGTGAGGTTAATAGGTTATTGGTTCATCGGGTGTGTTTTGATTGCTATTTGGAGTCTCTATGAGGAGTTCTGTGTAGTTTCCCGTCTCACACTTAGTTTACCAAGACTGATTCACCAACCACTGTCTATCCAAACACCGCAAGGTGTTTAGTCACTTGTGCTGTGAGGTAGAGTGTCTTTAGGGTGTTTCGTTATCTTAGTTGGAGAACCTGTGAGGGTGATCCTTTAAACCAGTGTTTTAACGGCTTAGAGTGTGTTTAGTTGATATCTTTGAGAAGGGTCGAGGATTCTCTAAGTAACCTTTGAGTTTAGTATTCTAAGATCACGGTTCCACAATAGTTTCAATACCGATAAAAGCCGTGTCATGCATGTGTAGGAGTCTTACCTAGGTAGTACTTTTAATCCATTTGAAATCGTCTGTTGTTTCGTTCTCACGTTCTAATTTACTTTGATTTAGTTATTTCTTTTAAACTTTGGATTTTTCCATATAAAAACCCCCCTTTTATTAATCATTAATTTAGTTCTTAGTCGGTATTGCAATAGTTAGATCGAGTCAATTTTACGTTTTTCCATAGAAGTCCCGTGGTTCGATATCCGGACTTACTTAGCTTTACTAGAGTCGATAGGTACACTTGCCTGTCAGTAGTTTAGATTAGAGAGTCTAGAGTATTACTTCGTGTCTACGTTTTTGGTTGTTTTTAATTATTTATTTAAACTACTTTTTAGGACATCACATAATCATACAGAGTTATTAAAATTGATAATAGTTTTTTCCTGCTAGTATAAAATGGTGATCGATGAGAAAACTACAGTCACAATAGATAAACATGTTGAGGTGAGAATGAAAAGTAACACTAATCTCTTTAGAAGTACTTTTATACTCCCCTAAATAGTAACATCAAGCCATCATTAAGGTAAACAAAAGTGTAGGAAAAAACTAAGGTCTCAAGAACATCTAATTAATATTCAAATAATCTAGTTAAAAACTAAAAGTACATGTTTTAAGACTACTTAAAACAAAAAAACTTCTTACATTCTCGTATCCAGAGGCGGATCTAGAAGTAAAGTTCAGGGTGACGTAATTTTTTTTTACCATATATTATATTAATAAAGGGGTTCGAAAGAATATTATTCAAATCAAATCCATTTTGGATCAAAGGAATTGAACTCAATGAGTTGTTGACCTAATATCATCACTATTAAAACTAATATCCTACTCTTGATTTTTTTTTAAAAAATTATCGATAAGAACTTGTTTTTTCCTCTCTCAAATCCCTAATTTTATAACAAATAAGACAATAAGATTACAAATTACACTTAAACATAACACAATTCAAATACCTAACTTCAATATTGAATCTTTAATTCATCTTTGAGATCCGTACTTCATATACCTAATTGAATAAACACTAAATATTAAAAATTAAACTAAATAACCATTAATTTTTATAACAGATAACACCTTAATAACACTTAAATATTAGAAATTAAATAACATAAACCCTGAATCTCTAATTTCATAGTATAATAGAAAAAAAACTAGAAATGTTACCTTGAAGTGGGCAGTGAATTGGTGAAAGATCATCTGTGGGCGGTGGCAAGGGTTGTTGCAGCAGCCGTCAATTCAGTTCGGCGGGACGATTGGCAGTGGGATCATGGGGTGATCGGCGATGTAGGTGGATAGTGGTTGACTGGCTGTGGCTTGTGGGAAGGGACAAAGGATCAATGGATGTTCTTTTTTTTTTTAAGTTTTAAGTTTGATTGGATTATGGGTATTTAGGTTAATTAGTTAGGGTTTTTAAGTTGTTTAATATTTTTTGAGATTAGTTTTATTTTGGGCTTGTTAATTATTTTTGTATTGGACTATGTTTTTATAAAATGTAATGTTTTTCTATAACATATAGGATTATTTTTTATAAACTTTAAAACTTTCTATGAAGTGTTGAGTTTAAAAAAAAATAAGGGTAGCGTAATATTTTCTCAGGGATAACGTATAAACGCAATTACTTTTTATTTACATAAAACCGTAATCTTTTTTTCTTTACACTACCCGTAAAAAAGGAAAGGGGTAGTGGAGGTTACCCCTCTACTCAACATAGACGCGTATGCCCGTATCTAATTTTCTTTGACCAAGGAAACCACTTTACAATTACCAAAAGGCATTGCTCCACCGGTAGATGACAATGTGATGAACGTTCAACGTCTTCAGCTAAATTGACAAAGGTTTAAACTTCTATAAACAGTTATATAGTAAGGTAGTTATTTAAAGTTTAGTAGTAAAACTTTTTTTTTTAAATAAAAAAAAGTAAGCCTGATATATAACATGGTTTATCCCATCTCAATGGAATATGACCTAATGAGCTCTATCTTATTTTATTTTATTTTATTTTAAATAACCTAATGAGTTGAAATTGTGGATCAAGGTTTTCCTAAAAAGAAGGTCAACGGGCATAATAGAAAAGAGTCAAAAGCTTTGCATCCAAGGGCATTTCGGTAATTTACCAACAACGAAGAATAGTTGTTGCTATTTAAAGTCGCCGACGGCTGAATGCGTTGGAAAATAATAATATCATATGCGTCTTCCCAAAGCCACCCAATGCGACCAAAAGCCCTCGTTTACACACACACACATATCGTCAAAATCAACACCCCTCTTTCACTTTCATCTTCAATTTCAAATTCAAATTCCTGTTTGAATCGCCTTCATACTTCCCCTTCTCAATCCATATCCCCCTTCTTCACATTCAAATCACTCAATCGCCCAGGTGTGTTATTGATCATACATTCGCATCAAACCACCACTTGTAGACAAAAACAAATCACCCGATTTGATTCACACACCCATTGATCCCTGAAGTTTAATTCGTCGTTAGCGGAGGATTCGGTTCTGATAAGCCCCTGTGTTCTTGTTCTCTCACAACTGAGGTGTGAAATCTTCTTATAACTTTACAATTACATTACAAGTATTCTTGGATTTGATCTCGGATCTTTGACTTTCTTTGATATGACGTTGATTTTATTAATACGGTTGCCTACCCTTTTGATTTTGTAAATTGGTAGTTATCTGCATCACCAGATTTGTTTAATTGCTGTTTTTGAACATGGGATCTGGTGATAATGTTATCATATGTGTTTATTTTCTGTTGCTTTAACTGGGTAGTGAATTTTCTCCATGATTATGCTTTTTTTTAGTTGTAGAAACGTTGTTAGTTGATTAATTATTTATTTAGTTGACCCCACAAGGGGGTGTTCATTTATACTACTGGTATGCCAGCTAAAACCCTGCTGTTTATTTATGTTGATTAGTTTCCATCATGTAGGTTGGTGACTTGTTAGCATTATATGTATGATGCCATTGATTCTGTTATTATCTGTTATAACTGTAAGCTATATGATCAATTGATCATTGGTGGTTTAATTCTGCAATTGTTTGTGATCATTGAAATTATCCTTAAGATGTGAATGCCCTTAATTTTGGTACTAGCTCACTAGCTGTTATAATATATAGCTTTGTTATGATTATCTATATATTTGTCTTCTAATTCTGCATTGGTTCTTAATTAATCTGTTCTGTGTTTTAGAACAAAGTGGACTCACTTGTGAATATTGGAGAGCGTGCTGGTGTCTTGCAGTTGCTTCTTTTGATTACTGTCTCCTGACTATTGGTTCAAAGTCTAAACACCATCTTGACTACATATTCTTGAAGCACCACTGTCACATAGAGATTTTTCATCTATGGGTGACTGGGTGATTGGAGCATTCATCAATCTTTTTGGTAGCATTGCCATTAACTTTGGAACTAATCTTCTTAAATTGGGGCATGATGAGGTACTTAACGTTCCCCTTTGCAATAATTTGTTGGATACAAATTGAATATCATTTGCTAATTTGCAAGTTTTTTTAAGCCACTGGCTGCTAATGTGAAGAAGATAATCTGAATTATAACTAAAACATTGTAGAGAGAAAGGCATTCGGTGCTAGGTGAAGGAATAAATGGGAAGACAATATTGAGGCCTATAATAAGCTTTCAGTCCTGGAGAATTGGTAAAATAATAAATCTATGGAGCTCTTATTAATTTTTTTTTTGCTTAATTGCACTTCATATTGAATTTATTTTGATCTGTTCACAGGAATTCTGTTTTTTGCTTTTGGAAACGCTCTTAACTTTATTTCCTTTGGATATGCTGCTCAGGTTGGTTTTAAAGCATACTTTGATTTCTCTATTTCTCTATATATAAATTTTTTCTTATTTTGATTGCCTCTGCTTGAGCAGTCACTTCTTGCAGCATTGGGATCTGTCCAATTTGTGTCAAACATAGCATTTGCCTACTTTGTCTTGAACAAAACAGTGACTGTTAAGTATGTTCTAGAACCTGCAGCATGTTTTTTTTCCATTATATAATTTAAAAGTAACTTACATTAACAATTGTACCTCTTTATGTAGAGTATTAGTTGCCACAACTTTTATCGTCTTTGGAAACACCTTCCTTGTTGCATTTGGCAATCACCAATCACCAGGTATGTCACATTTGTTCTTTTTTCTTCTTGAATTATGTTCTCTTTCTTTTGAACTAATTTTTTTGTTGGTATTTTACAGTTTACACACAAGACCAGTTGGCAGAGAAGTACATTAACATTACCTTCCTTTTTTACTGCCTACTTTTGGTGGCGGTGGTTGCCATGCATCACTATGTATACAGGTTAGAATTATGTGATTATATTAAGCATAATGTTTAGTCAACTATTATAATTTTGCTTGCATATGATTGCTTATATAAATGTTGATAATCAGGAGAGGAGAATTGCTGCTTGCTATTCATGGGAAAGAACCCAGGCGCTACTGGAAATTATTGCTACCCTTTTCATTTGCTGTAGTTTCAGGAGCCATAGGATCATGTTCAGTTCTTTTTGCAAAGTCCCTGTGAGTTATTGATTAATGATATGGTCTTCTAGAAGATTCTAATTGGGTCATTTGGAAGTAACAATCTTTTTCTTCCTTTTTCTTCAGTTCAAATCTTTTAAGATTGTCCATGTCAAGTTCATATCGCCTGGATAGCTGGTTCACGTGTTCAATTCTTTTATTGTTTCTGTGTACTGCTGGCTTTTGGGTAATGATTCATTGCATACTTGTTCCTTGTATTGTTAAAGGATGCAAACAAAAATCAAATGTGGATGATATTGATTTGTTTTTACAGATGGTAAGGTTGAACGAAGGATTAGCACAGTTTGATGCAATACTTATAGTCCCCATGTTTCAAATAGTTTGGACCTTTTTCTCAATTTGTACCGGGTTCGTGTACTTCCAGGAATATCAGGTGCGCTACCCTCCACCCGCACCCCCTCTCTGTTGTGATAATATCTCTGTAGAAATCATATGACGTTACTTGTTTTTTATCAGGTATTGAATGCCTTGAGGACTGTGATGTTTATTCTTGGTATGATTTCAGTATTCATAGGAATATCATTGCTGGCACCTGATGACACGAAAGGTATATATGTGCTCCATTATTACAGCTTCAGCTTGAAATGACAAATCAAAATGTGTTCGGGTCATAACGGCCCATTCTTAGAAGTGGTCCTGATTTTTATTTGAATCATAAATCAAATGCAAGTATGGAGTGTTTATTTATTACTATACTGTAAAAATAATAATTTTAGCATCACTCGTATTAAAGTAATTTCATTGGCAATTTAGTGGCCTCAAAAAGTAACAGTGTTACAGACCAAACGGAAGAACTCAACCCAAAAGACTAATCTGATGGGTGAGGGAACCCATTTGGCCTATAAATCCCACATCATTTGCCCATACAACCGATGTTGGACAAGTCCCATACCTTGCAATGGTTTCGGTCCATAACATTCGCCCCTCCTTAAGGACCAACGTCCTCGTTGGTCACAGCCACGTTGGTCACGGCTGGCTCTCTCCAGGCCACCACTCCGTGGGCCACCACTCCGAGGTTGGCTCTGATACCACTGTTACAGACCAAACGGAAGAACTCAACCCAAAAGACTAGTCTGATGGGTGAGGGAACCCATTTGGCCTATAAATCCCACATCAGTTGCCCATATAACCGATGTGGGACAAGTCCCATACCTTGCAATGGTTTCGGTCCATAACAAACAGATTCTTACATTCTCAGCAAATTCATTATATTCCAAAACCTTAGATTACTACTCAATGATACATTTTTTGTAAATCATAATCAATACCTTTATCATTTATAAATTAAAAGAGGACAAAAAAGTGCCACTGGGTCAACACACACCCTATATGACCCACAAATTCTTCAGTTCTTTTTAGTTTTAGCCCTTGGATATGCTTCTTTTTCCCAAACAAACCCATAATTTAAAAATTAAAATATCTCAAATTGACCCGATTTTTGGCCATTTGGGCC
Organism: Flaveria linearis; assembly: GCA_024085815.1. NCBI lineage: Eukaryota > Viridiplantae > Streptophyta > Magnoliopsida > Asterales > Asteraceae > Flaveria > Flaveria linearis. The sequence continues at coordinate 80,859,327 of CM044006.1, forward strand.
AAAACTACCCCTTCTTAGTTCAGCATTGGGAACTTGTCTAACTTGTTTCTTTTCTTTCTCAGGAGAAGTCATGGATAGTTCCTTATCGTCTATAACTTCATCAAAAGTCGACGCTGACGTAGAAAGGTTAGTTTGACTATCAAGAAGAAAGTCAAAGAAATAAGTCCTTAAATCTTGATTCAAAAAGAAGAGACAGTTGACTTATCTAGTATTTAGTACTAGTTTATTTCCAAACATGTACTTTTTTCATTTTAACGAAGACATCTTTATCCACACGGGTGTTGTTTTAAAGGTTGATTGACGACTCACCAATCAAAGATACGAAATCTCTTGCACGCGCAATGCCAACAAAATCTTTAGCCGTGGTTGTTAGAGCAAAGGTTGTGGAAATTCTAGTTCCATACTGGAAAGGAATCAAACGATGGAATCAGAATATGATCTCTTAACTTTTAAAAAACTCTTTGGGTACAGAGTAATGCATGCATCATCTGTTCTTTCAATGCCAATGGTTTTATAAAAATAACTGGATTCAGAGGAGTCAATTCTGACCGGTCAAAGTTGTCATTGAGAAGCCCTCTAGGATGGGAATAGGATTCCAGTGGTGGCAGAAAGTGTAAATATGCTGGATACTATTTCAAGTGAAGAGGGATAATTAGTACATGATATTTTTTCATTATATATCCTGCTAACAGAAAGATTATGCTTGTAGTAATTTGAAAAGATGAAAGTGCCATGTGTCATGAATATTTGTATAGTTGTGCGTTTGAATTGGATCTGGATGTATATGTTCTTTTGACTCTTGATATTCTTTTGTTTGCCTATTGTTGGCTGGAAATTGTATATGGGTTTCCTGACTTGTGACTTAAGGACATATGTTGAGTTTATTTAACGTATATGGGTGGATCATGTATGCTTATATTAACGTGATTTGAAAGGTATTTAGTGAGCGTTTGATTTGTAGAATGTAATTGGAAACTTTAATCATGTATGCTCTAGGTTTCCCCTTCGTGTTAATTGCTTTCAAAACATGGAGTTGGGTTACGTTTTGATTTTGCTTATTCGAGCTTGAAGTCTCATACTCTCGCCAAGATTGTCATCTTCAGTTTCTTGTTAAAAAGTTGGTGTTTACGGTTCGCAAGATGCTTTTTGTTCTCATTTGTTTCGTGTTCAATTATGTTATCATGTTGTTTCGTGTTAAGATTGTTCACAAGACACAAGGTTAATGGCATAAAGACCGACACCTTGCATGCTATGGTTGTGCCAACAGTTGTATCATTTGTTATATATTTTTAACGATGTCAAGATTGGAGAGATAATTTGATAACGTAGAAAAGATTTATGTTTGATCATAATCTATTCTATCTAATAAACAAATGTTTTTTATGTCACATGGCAATTTATTAAGCCATTTCTATGCCAAGTGTCAGCCTCTCAATCCATATTTTTTTTTCATCTCCCGCCCATTTTTTCTATACCGGTTTTTTCCATTTCGGATCTTCCACAATTAAACCACCTACTCCCTTCCCTTTTCACATTCTTCTCCCCCAACCCTAATTTCACCATCAGCTTCTTCAACCGTCGCTTCTCATTTGAACCTATCACTTCTCATTTGAACCTATCACTTCTCATTTGAACCCATCGCTTCGGCTAGACGTTTTCTATCTCTTTCATCATCCTCCGTCCCTTATAGATCTTATCTTTTCCTATCACCGGTTTTCTACATATCTGAATCGATCTGTAAGTTTATTTTTACCCCTTCATGGCTGATTCATTAAAGACGAATCATGTTATTGTTATTGTAAGTTTTAATACGATTTTATTGTTCTTTAATGTTGATTTTCATATGTAACTGTTGTTTAGGCCTTCAATTTGTTGTTTCTTTTTGAACCTCAAACCCTAGACTTTAGTGTGTGTTGTTGTTTTAAAATTAAACTGATAAACTTTTGTTGTTTTAAATGGATTTTAAATATCCTGTTTTGTTGCTTCAAAAATTCACGAGGAATTCAATCCTACCTTATGCTAGATTACAAATTAAATAGAGAAGTATTACTAATCAGGTTATTAACAACTTTGATATCGCTACGTGTGATGTAAATAATAAAAAATGATTTAGGTTGAGATTTGAAAAATAATAGTTTATCAATTGCAATACAAGATATGCAATTAGTTGAACAATAGATTGATAACATATTATATGACAAGTTTATGTGATATGGGTTAAATGAGATTCATAAAGTTTCCGTGATTATCCTTTTGTGCCCATAAGTTGTTTGATAAAATGCCAAAGTGTATTAACGTGATGATGTTAAGATGTTTCTATTTTTGATTACGAAAGACGGGATTAAATTATTAATCTTAGATGAAAATGGTAACATTACCAACGAAACACAAAACATTATATATAAAGAGGTGTTCAAAATCTATGAGAAACTTTAGTTGTATGTTTGCTCTTTTAAATGAAGTTTTTGAATTTGTAAATTATTGTTGTTACTTTTTATAACGCTTATTAAGTAATCAATATTAAATAAGATTGTAATTGTTTAAACCACACGTGTAGTACATGGGCTTTAACATAGTTTTATATAAATATATAAAATAATAAAAATTATTAAGTGATATGTTATTAATCTAACTATATATATAATACTAGTTTTAGTAAACCCGTGTAATACACGGGTTGAAAATATAAAAACAATATAATTCATAAATGTATAAATACTTCATATGATTAAGTTACGAATTACTATAACAATGAAAAATAAAAAAATATATTTATAAATTATAAATATTCAAATACTTTTTTGAATAATATAATATATAATTGACTCATTTAAAATTATAACCAGTTGTGTTAAAATCACAATAATCTAAAATAAATAAATATATCAATAAATATTTTTTTTCTTTTTAGTTTTTTTATTGAATCTTATTTAGCTATAAAATAATGTATAGTTTAAAACAATATTATTACACAAATAAGTTGATAATATAAAAAATTAACTTTAAAACAAAATGAATTATTACTATTAATTGAGTTTCTTAAAATAAAAAACTTGACTAAAATAATATATTAATTTAGGCGGTAAATTTTTTTTAAGGAGTAACATAAGAATGTCATGTGGCATCCTAGTTACTCTTTTATTATATAGTATAGATAATTATTATATATGACTAGTCTGCAGGAGTTATGTGGTTCCATTTCCGCATACAATAAATGCAATCTAACAAGGGTCCTAATATCTAGACACCCACCCAGATAAATCGACACCCCTCTATACGTCGTGTATGGGTCCATACGCGGCGTATAGGGTCGAATACACTGAAAACGAGGAAAATTCAGGGGGGTGTCAGAGAGCTATACGCCCCATATAGCCCTATACGACCCACTATACAACACATAGAGGGCTATACGACGCGTATAGCTAATTTCGACACTGACTACGATGAAAAATTCAGGGGGCTGTCAGGGGGTTATACGCCCCATATAGAGCTATACGACCCTCCTATACGACGCGTATGGGGCTATACGACCCGTATAGAAATTTTAGGGTGTTGATTTAAAATAATGGGGTGTTCATTTAAAGCGACCCTCTAATAATAATCAGAACTGATATCTTTTCTAATAAACAAAAAATACAATTTAATTTAGGCCATTCAAAAACACAAAAAAGTCACTTCATTTATTAACATCAGATATTTACAAAAAAAAAATATTTATAAATTGATATATAAAATTAAACACACAAGTCATAATTACATTTCTTACATCCAGAAAAACAAACGCCGAAAATGAAACCGGTTCTGAATGTGGGTTTCAGTGGATATTGGCCGAAAAGTTACAAAAGATATTATTGATTTCTTTGCAATTTTAACTCTTTTATTGTCGGAGTTTATTTTGGGTATTTACCTTTTACGATTTAGTGATTTATATGATATTGCAACTCCTTTATTTTCGTACTTTAGTTTAGGTATTATGCATTACTATTTTGTTAGTTTATCTTATCCCTTCAGTTTCAACCATTCGACTAAAATCATAGTTTTGAGCCATTTGAGTACGTGACCACAATGCATAATATTTTTTTTGAACAATAGACTCAAACACATGCTAATCTCACTCTTAAACATAAAACTTAAATCTTTAAACACAAAATAAACTATTTACTTTTCCTACATGCTTTGGTAATACACGTGCTAAATAATATAACCAAATATCTAGTTGTTGACAAAATTCTAGGTTTCTTTTGAGAGACCTGGGTTCGAATCTTGCAGATGCCAAATTTTAATTCAATACCAATCAGAGGATTTTACAAGCTAATTGGTTTCATTCTATGATGGTTGGCGTCATCCTCGAGCTTCAAACTAAAAATGGACGGCTAGAATTCCGTTTGAGGTATGATTCATACCTGACTATAAAAAAACATGATCTTGAGCCTTTTTCCGCAACCATTAATAAAAATATGATCATAATATACAGACACACCACATTATAAATCGACACCCCCTATACGCCTCGTATGACAAGAGGCGTATGGAGTCGAATATATTAAAAACGAGAAAAATCCAGGGGGACTATTAGAGGGCTATACGCCCCATATAACTCTATATGACCCCCTATACGACATATATAGGGCTATACTACGCGTATAACAAATTTCAACACTTACTACGAGTAAAAAATTTAAGGGGCTGTTAGAGGGTTATACGTCCCGTATAGGACTATACGCCCCCTATACAACGTGTATCAAGCTATACAAGTTTACAACACGTATAAAAATTCACACGTATAAAAATTTAAAGTGTTGATGTATAATTCAGAGGTGTCTAAATAACCATTCTATGAGATTCGGTGTGGTCGTTGGTCAGTTTGCAGCGTCCCAAATCCAAGATTCATCACTCTTCGGTCATTTTCAATCTATCTTACGCAACCTACAAATCCTCAAAGTCAATAACCAGAGGAACCACCCCTTGCTTCCACTTATTATTATTGTTATTGTTATTATTTTACCTCTCTTCTTTCGCTACAGACTACAATTTTATCATATATCCCCAATAATTCGCCGCAAGGTAAGCTCGATAATCTCCCAGTAATTTGTATCTTTCTAATGGATTCTGCGTAATTTCTGTCAATTTGTTACTTACATACGATCATATTGTAATCGAAATCGAAGGAATTTGACTTCTGTTAGTTTGATTTTTCATGGATTTACATTCAATACCCTAATTTTGGACCTATGTATTGATTCTATCTTCCGCTATACGATTATTCGTTTTGATAATTACGTTTCTTGTCCGGATCTGATTGTTATTCCTTCCTGTAACTGTTTGTTCTTCCTCTTTTTTTTTTACCAATTTTCATAGTTTATTTTGATGAATTCTTTTAAAATTGGGGTTGCTTCTGTTTGTCGGTTACGTGTGTGATTGATTATTAGTAATAATTGCAGACTTGAAGTTCGGATAATCAGTTACGTGTTTGATTGAAAATTGGTGTTTGCAGACTTGCAGTTTAACGATCTGATCGTTGTGAATGATGAGAAATGAGAACCCTCGATTTGAAGCACACTCATCAGATCATCCAACAAGTGTGGGTGAATGTTCTAGCTCAACTTCATTGAGTAGTCAACAGGATGTTGAAGATGATGGGATGATTGCTGCTGTATTGTCTGAAGAGTATGCTAAATTAGATGGTTCGGTTGGTCGTCGGCTTACTAATCTTGAACCTGTTCCAGTAAGATGATTTATTAAGCAAATCTTCTTGTTTGACAATGTAAAGTTTCTGAAAGTTAACATTCTTGATTCTGATCTTGTTAAATTTTGGTTGAACCGTTGAAATTTTCAGCATGTCCCACGGATTAATTCGTTCATCCCCAATATCAGTGATGCCAGTTTGGATCATCAACGATTGAGCCAGAGGTACATGCATTTATGTTTATTGATCAAATATACGCGATATGCAAGTAACAAGATTTTGAGATCGATCAATCGTTTCTTCATCTTTCTTCAGGTTACAAGTTTATGGCCTATATGAAGTAAAGGTATCTGGTGATGGAAATTGTCAGGTGTGTTTAGTTTCTTTCTTGTTTCGATATATGATATTATGTTTTGATTATTGATTAAATTGTTTTCTTCAATGTCTTTCAGTTCCGTGCGATCTCTGACCAGCTCTACAGGTCACCTGAGTATCATAAACATGTCCGAAAGGAGGTTGTGAAGCAGGTTTGTCATCGTGCATTTAGGAAGGAAGGCTAGTCTTTGTTGATCAAATGTTTTATAATGTATGCTAATGTTGTCTCGTGTTTTTATTTTGCAGCTGAAGGAGTGTCGTTCACTATACGAAGGCTATGTTCCAATGAAGTACAAGAAGTATTACAAAAAAATATCCAAGTAGGAACTTTGTACGGGGTCTTGACTCGTCTGTTAAGGAAAACATATTAAGCTCATGTGACATTATTTTATCTGCAAACTCAATTTATCTGACTCCATGCATTATCCTTCTTTTATTTATTTTAGTTATATATCATCTATTATACTTGTTTTTGTTACTGAATACTGGCATTTACAGAACAGGCGAATGGGGGGATCATGTTACTTTACAAGCGGCAGCTGATAAGGTTTGTTTTTCCTCTTATATTAACTTCAGCCAGAGATGTCAACTGATAATAGTATAAGCATATTTACTGTTCCCTTTAGTGATAAAAGTCTTAAAATAACCTCTTATGGGGCATTTGGGATCACCTGTTAGAACTGCTTATTTACTTGCTGAATTTTAATAATAAGTTGTTTTGTGGGTGTTTGGGAGTGCTTATCTGAACTGGTTATCTGATTGTTCACGTGTTAATTTGCAGTTGTTTATTACAATGTATTTTCAGAAAACAATAAACGGATAAATAGTTTAATAAGCAATCCTAAACATCTGCTAAATCGTGTATTGCAGTAAGATATTTTATGGAAGATCATATATTTCAAAGACGAATGTGTCTATTTTTTATTTAAGACTAAGATTGTAACTTTTATATAATGTTTCATTAAAATGAATGTATTAAATGATTATAGAAGTGTTTTGGGTGGGATTAGTTGTTTACTTGTTTTAGAATATCAATTTCACATTTTCAAGACATGTATTGCTTGAAGTGATGAGTGGCCTGACTTGTGATTCATCAGTTACTTTTTATGATATCAAATGTTTTAAGGATGTTTACTAAACATAAGGCTAGACTTGTAAATTTAAATGCACCAAAAATCATCAGTTCCAAACTGCTACTTTCATCATAGAAGATGTTTAAGTAAAAAGTCCCAAAAACCCGTCAAGCTGTATATGTTTATTTACTTGTTGAAGTATAAGATTGATCAAGCTATGATCAAACATCAAGATTTCATTTTCTTCAAGTTATTTGTACTTGTTTCAATCTACAGTTTGCTGCAAAGATATGCCTTTTAACCTCATTCCGAGATACATGTTTTATAGAAATTACACCACAGCGACAAGCACCTCAGCGAGGTATTACACCGGTAGTCCTACATCAAAACTACTGTTTTTTCTTTCTGTATACGTATGACTCACCGTAAATTCCAGCAAATACTTCACAAAATGATGTTTTATTGTTACGTTTTCCTTATACAAAACGCAGAACTGTGGCTAAGTTTTTGGTCGGAAGTGCACTACAACTCTCTCTATGAGATCCGAGGTAGGCACTCTTAGATTCATTATTAAGGAAGAATCTTAAAATTAGAGGGTGGTAACTGTTAAGCTAATCATATTTGCTCGTTTTGCAGAAGTTATGGTGCAGCATAAGCCAAGGAAGAAGCACTGGTTATTCTAAGGAAAGACACTATCTTCAAGATTTGGCATCATTTTCTTTTTAATTTGTAACTAGTTGGATTCTCCCTCGCTCCGTGGCGAAGTTTTTTGGCGTGATTTATTATGGTATTTGTTAATTTGTAATAGCATATATTTCCCCATTCTGTTTATCTATATACATTATACCCTAAGTATTAACTGTTGGACAACAAAGTGATGTACAGGTTTTCCCATCAAATGTTATGATCAGAATTGTAACACTAAACGGTCACATATGAGATGTTTTGGCCTGCAGACCAATGCCGGACCAGTAAACTACAAAAACCAAACCTTGAATCAGATCACATGTGCATCAATCAACCAAATCAGTTGGACAATTTTCGATTAGTTCTCTAATGGTACATGAAACCTTGTATTAAACTACAAACAAATATTATGCAATCAGAAAACCCAAAAACATATGATGGTGTAAACGGTCAGACTTAAATGCAAATGTCAATGTATTCCCAAAGCAAGATAGACTACAAGCTCACCTAAAATATCTACGGCAAAACAACAAAATTACAGATACTCAAATGTTGATACAATCATACAGCAAAAGCAATGGGAAGATGACCACTGCAACTGTTCAATTTCAGCGCCTGCAGTGTATGCCAAAATCGGATCCAATCCACCTTCAACAGGCTGACCTGTGGAAGAGAGATCCCAAATAAGAGCCCGAGAATCATCACCAGCAGTACAGATGTGGCACGAAGTGGGTGGAATCAGGCAATGGCATTCACACTGGCTATACATAAAAGTGTCTCCGGGCCACTTAAGAGTGAGAAAAAGAGAAAAAGTACGTCTATGTACATAAAAGTGTCTCTGGGCCACTTAACAGGGAGAACAAGAGAAAAAGTTCATCACACAAAAAGAAAGATGAAGTGCCAACAATCTAGCGGCAAAAGCGGTTGAGGAAAATAAATGAGAGACAGAAGACAACAATTCAATGATACCATATAGAATAATAATAGCTCGGTAAGATTATTTCTTTTTTGATAAACTATTATAGGAATAAAAACTCAGTAATGTAATTCTACTCGAAATTGATGAATTCTTTATTTTTCATATGATCATATTATTGATGATATACTACTGTAAGCTCCGAATTGTCTATTTCGTCATAACAGCTTAAATGGCAATGCATATACTCATCCATGAGTTGTGCGACTCCTGTTGAAGGTGTCGTGTACAATGAAGATCTAAAAAAAGCCTCACGATTGTTTTGTCAACACATGTGAGTTATGATTTTAATCAGACTGGGTGCAGAGTAAGCAGCAGAGTGCTTTCCGCGTAACTAATAGCCTACATGGGGGCGGCGTAGTACTACACAATTGAGTCCCTCTAACAAAGGTCTCCAGTCCAAATCCAACTTCTGTTAGTTTTCAGCCTTTAACCACCTTCTGTTAGTTTTCAGCCTTTAACCACCTTCTGTTAGTTTTCAGCCTTTAACCACCTTCAAGGCCACCAGCCCAGCCAAACTACGTTTTACCCAATCCGTTGGTTAGCAGGGTATTAGTGGTCCCATGTGTTATCAGATGACAAGTTATCAAAATTACCAAAAACGAAAAAAATAATGGATTTCAGATGCATCTTCTCTCCACATGTATTACCCAAACACAAATCAAGAACTATATCCTTTTATAAATACCAACTCAAGGAGTTTGAGTACATAAAGACATGAGTATAGTATGAAACATGATTTCCAACGATTATGGAGGATTTATACAAACCTGAAGCAATCAGGATAACGATGCCTTCTCCAATAGTTCCTGCAACTACATAAAGACATTGAGTATAGTATGAAACATGATTTCCAACAATTATGGAGGATTTATACAAACCTGAAGCAATCAGGATAACGATGCCTTCTCCAATAGTTCCTGCAACTCTCCGCTCTTGTATGCATCTGCGATAAGAGTCAGCAATCAACTATTAATACTGTCTCGAGGATTAATATTGATCAAAATGCACCCAAATGGCAGTATTAACTTACCAACGGTTATGTCACAACCACCAAAGAACTCTCCATCAATGTAGAGTTGTGGAAATGTTGGCCACTGCGAGTACTCCTTTAGTCCTTGACGCAAGATTTCATTTTCAAGAATGTTAACCGTTTCAAAAGGTACATTTACGGCCTTCAAAATAGACACAACTGTGTTTGAAAAGCCACATTGCGGGAAGTCCTTAGTTCCCTTCATGAAAAGGATGACCTTGTGTGATGTAACAACTTTATCCAAAGTAGTCTTCAACTCAGGACTTAGTGCTGCAAGCAAATGAACCCATATAACGCATTAAAGAACAATTTGTACCACTTTCTATCCTGATCATACTTTTGAGTTTCCATTATGCAAACTGCGATAGAAACTGAAGCAAATTCTTGGAATAAATCAAAACAATAGTAAAAGTTAAAGTTACTAATCTGTAATTGACACATATCACACTCTGAATTCTTTTGATTACAAAGAAACCTTTTCACATGGATCAACTAAAATAAAAGTCACCGATTCTAGTCATTATAAGTTCAAAATTCAACTACTTTTACATCTAAAACTCACATACACATGATATTCTTCAAATCTACAAGCAAAACGATAATATTGTCAATTTTTTTAATACAGAAATGTTAACCTAACTGCAAAGATGAGATACGGTCTTAATTTGTTCCAAACATCTATAAGCGATCACTTATTCAACGAAAGCTTCGATCAACAATGACCTAAAAGAACTAAAACGACGGATAAGTGGATGAAATTGAAAACACATACCCGCAAAGCATCCAATTCTTCTTGAAGAAACCCCAGTTTTGATACGGTGAGAGTCGAATTTCAAGCTTCCAATGGTGTTTAAACGACCGTTGTATCGCAGTGCAGATCGATTGATTGTTGTTGCCCCTGATACAGATTCGAAAGAGGGGATCTTTGGTGATGAAGCCAATTGAGAGTGAATACTCACAGAGTACGACATCTTTGCAAGGTGATTATCTTACAGAAGTCAGTGGTTGGTGTAAGATGGAGAATTTTCGATCACAGGTATCGACCTGCACACGATGTGTTTCGATGAAATCGATATTGAAGGTTCTAGTAGATGGAAGCTACTGATGGTCAAATGGGCTCCTATGAGAAGCCAACATAGGTTTTGGGTCAAGTGTTTGGGCTAGTAGACTATTTGTTATAAGTTAGAGTAAATTACCATTTGCATCTTTGTGGTTTGCAATGTTCTCAGAATCGAATCGGACGTCGAACCGGACCGGACGTCGAACCGGACGTCTTACTGGTTTGGTGGTCGGACCGGTCGGACCGGTCGGACCGGATGGACCGGATTTAACTATATTTTAATTATATTTATATATGTCATTAAATATAAGTAATTTATATATGATTTATACATATATTTTATAGTTATATATAAAACTTAACTATATTTGTATATCCGAAGTACTAATTTATGGTTTAACACCCCGTTTTTACCCACTAAAATCAAAAAAAAAAAATAATAATTCAAAAACCGGTCGGAACCGGCCCGGTTCGCCGGTCCAACCGGCGACTCGGTTCGAACCGGCCGGTTCAACTGCACAAAAACGATCCACTATGGACCGGACCGGACAGGGGCCCGAATCACGGTCCGACCGGTCGGACCGGCCGGTCCGATCCGGTCCTAACAACATTGGTGGTTTGGTGATTTTGACCATTTGCATCCCTACAGTTTAAAAATCCTCATATACACCCTAACGTTTCATTTTGTTCCCATTTGCATCCAAATTACTAACGACGTTAAATAATTCAGTTAATTTTTTATAAAATGACGAAAATGCCCTTAAAACCCCTAACCCACTACCCTTTTTTTCTCTCTCGCTGGAGTCAACACCTCCATCACCCACCCACCACCCGTCCACCACCCGTCCACCCACCCACCACCCGTCCACCACCACCCGTCCACCGCCACCGCCGCCACCGCCACCGCCGCCACCACAAACTCTCTTTCTCTCTCTCATTCTTTCTCAAACATAAAAACACACATATTCTCTCTCTCTCATCACTCTATCACCACCACCATTTCCAGCGGAGGAGGTACGTGGTGGCGCCACCGCCTCAAATCCCTCAACTTCTACCCCCAAATATCCCACCACCACCAATCACCGCCGGAGACCCATTACCACCAACACCCGATTGAACTAGCAGCCTCACAGTACGTCTTCAATCAACCCCTCGAATACCAACATTTCGATCTCAATAACTCCGATCAAATCGACGAGTCACAACCTGCAGCCACAGATCTTGACGGGTAGTGGGTTAGGGGTTTTAAGGTAGCAAACCTCTTAATCCACAACATTAATCCACATTAAAGTAATTATTATCTATGACTACAGTGCAATGCCCGAAAAAGAAAACACAGCTTAGAGGTAGCTCACCGTTAATCGGAACTTCACCGGCTCCGACGAGGTTGGGGAGGCACAAATAGGTCCAAAGCGCAGACGGGCTCACCGTCTCAAAGTAAATGACGGGAACCCCAGCCTCCTCCGCCACATCAAGCGCAAGCGCAAACGAACCATCGGGTATCACCATCGTCACCGGCGACTCAGATCTCCGGCTAAAGCGCCCCGACTCAGATCTCCGGGGGCGAGTTTCAGAGCTTGGATGAGGTGTACAGCCGCCTGAATCGTGGCATCGGAGCGAAAGAGAGAGAGAGAAAGAAAGAGATGGTGTTGATGTTGATGGTGTTGATGTTGATGGTGTTGATGGTGATGGTGTTGATGGAGTTTCAAAGCCTGAATCGCGACGAAGATGTTGATGGTGGTGATGGTGGTGGTGATGGAGTGATGAGGGAGATAGAGAGGATGTGTGTGTGTTTATGTTTGAGAAAGAAAGAGAGATAGAGAGAAAGGGAGTTTGTGGTGGTCAAAGGAGAAGAAGAAGATGACGTGGATGGTCCATTAAATTGTGTCAAGGGTATTTTCGTCATTTTATGAAAAATTAACTGAATTATTTAACGTCGTTAGTAATTTGGATGCAAATGGAAACAAAAATGAAACGTTAGGGTGTATATGAGGATTTTTAAACTGTAGGGATGCAAATGGTCAAAATCACCAAACCACAAGGATGCAAGTGGTAATTTACTCTATAAGTTAATTGTTAAATTTTTTTAAATTAAATTAGACAAATGTAAACTTATAAATTTTGGTTTGTCAGGGTTTTCTTTACTTGTGTTTTTGATAAATAGTTAGATCTTTTTATGGAAGTGTATAGGTGTTTTTTTTTGTGTGTATATTTACTTTTTATCAGTAGCTATTAGACTATTTGTTATAAGTTAATAAATATAAGAAAAAAATGTTGTTATACGAACCCAATGTTGGGTCAGGTTTAATATGGGTCGGGTCCGACCCAAATGTTGTTTAAACTGGATGGAGGGAAACTTAATGGAGGAAAATATTCAATTTTTAGAAAGTGGGTTGGATGCTCCACGAATTTAGGTGCTTAAATTAAGCGAGAAGTTAAAGAAGTGTTAGTTTAATTAGGATTGTTTGATGTTATCACCTTAGTCTGTGTTTTTGTTTATCAAAAGTGAGGTTCATAAACTTTGTAATTGGAGATCACCCTTCTCGAACGTGGCCCTATCTATATTAAGGAACATGCAGAGCCGGATCAAGCTGATGAGCAGTAGTACTCCAATAAATCCTATTGCGCCCAGTAGCCCGCTATTGCCGCTTGACGCCATAATGTCACAATTAAGGAGCAATTTTGCCATACTCAAGACTGTAATGTTTAGAACACCCCTTCGGTATGACACTCATGTTGAATCGGCTTCAGGAAGGAGCTTAACTAGAACCTCTAGTATTGAGCCTCTATCATCTACACCAACACCAAAACAAGCCATACTACTAGTACCATCTTTGCTACGAACTGCCATACCACCAGTCTCAACGCCCACACCAGCAACCATGCAAACTTCCACACTGCCAGTCTCAACGCCCGGTGATAAGGCTTCGCGGAAGCAATTGGCAACAACAGCCGCTCAGAATTCAAAACAGATTTGAGGTTTCAATGGAGTACGATTGCTACAGTTCAAGAGGTATTAGAAGTTGATTTGGTCGGGTCTTTTGAAACTTTGAAACACAAGGAAATCATCCATCAACCTCTCATCAAATAGCTTATCGCTTGGCACAATAATTGTCACACCCCAACCTTGACGGCGGAATCGTCGAGGCGTGAGAGTTACGATTGTTCACAGCCACATAACGCTATTATTTGTTCCAAATATATTAATCAAGATTCCATTGTAACAATACAAGTAAACGTTTAAACAAAGATACATCCAGATCATTCGTTTATTTCTCTAAGTCCAATCCTAAGTGTGATAAGCTTCAAAGAGTAACCTGAAACATGTTAAAAATAAAAGGTCAACATAAAAATGTTGGTGAGCATTCTACAGTTTTGGATACATAAGTATATAAAAGATGGCAATTCATGTTGTAAATTAGAGAACAAGGTAACTAGGGATGTAAGACAGAATGCACAACCAAACCTTAACAAAGTTTTACAAGTCTCAAACGTTTACAAGAATATACGATTAGCTAAGTGTACTTGGATCAACCAAGCAGGCTTGTCAGGCCCATAGATCTATGACGTCGCCAGGCTAGCAATAGTTAATGATTGTACATGTATTCGACATTACATGGTAGCTACAATATTCAACTAATCACAACACACAAGTAAATTGCCATAAGTTTACAAGATTCAACGTTTACAAGTGCAATGATATAAGTTAACATGTTTCACCCCAAAGTGTGAAAATAAGAAAAAGGGGTATAGAAATACTCACTTGATATATATAAGGTGATGATAAGAATTTAAACGAGGCTCCAACGATTTCTTTTACGAGTTACCTAAATGTATTGATTCCAAGATTAAGTTTAATAATAAGATTAATGGTTAGACATGATCTAGGGTTTCAATTTGGATTTGGGGGTTTAAATAATTAATAATGAATCATTTACGTTTTTGATTAATAAAGATATTATAACTCAATTAAGTCCAAGAATGATTAAAAATATCTCAACAATTTAAGTTAATAGAAATTAAGTTTGAAAGATATAATTAATTTAATAATCAATTATTTGATAAAGAGAATTAATTATATACTTATTTAAATGACTTTAAAAATTATTTAAACTCATTTTATAAAGTTTTGAGCTTTTAGAATATTTCATCATAAAAGTTTTATAATACAACCTTAAAAATCAAATAAAGAGGATATTGTTTTATAAATTTTTAAGAAGTTAAATAAAAGTTAACGAATAACTTTATTAACTAGTGATGATATATTAGATGAATAATTAGTCATTAAACATATGATTTTATAAGGTTTTAAATAATCTAAATTTGAACCATGATATATTTTATTATTTAAATTACATAAAAGAATTTATAATGTTTTTAAAATAAATCTCCATTTATAATATCGTGATTTAAACTTTAAAAATTAAAGAAATTAATCTGGATATATTATTTGAATAAATAATGATTTAATACGTTAAACAATATTTAAAACCTATTTTATATGAAAATGATTTAATTAAACAAAATAAATAACTAAATAAATAAAGAAATTTTAAAATAAATTCCAGCAAATAATTAGATAATTTTCAAAATTATTGGTAGTTTATAAAAGAAATTTTATAATTTTTCTGATTTTTCTATCATTTATTTAAAGGCTAAAAAGCTAAAAAAAAAATAGGTGAGGTAGCCCGGTTTCGAACCCGGGACCTCATGGATGTGAAAGAGCGCAGGAACCAGTGGACCACTGGCCTTAACCGCGAGTGAAACCCGTCCCAAATTCTTATAAACTGATTTAACATAGTTACCCCATATCTCATGAACCCTAGAATTCGATCATTCAAATTGATAGATCAAATCATGTTGTAAATCAAATTGACCATGGGGCTTTTGTTCCCCATGAAGAATAGAGTGTGTGTGTGTATCGAATTACCAGTATGATGATGAATTGAAGACGAGCAGGTCGAAGAACAGACCGCGGTCACTGTGTGATCGATTTGATGCTCCAAACAACGTTGATAATCAAATTAAACTCATGGGAAGCTTCGAATAACGATCTAGAAGCCAAGCCCATTATCAAATTTGATTGAAATCGATTGGAAGTTGGGTTTTTAAGGGGTTGCAGCTCCGCGGTTATGGTGTGCGAACGGGTTGTTTTTGTGTTTGTTTTGGTACAATTGAAAACTGAATTCGATTGGGAATTTATAGAGGATTGTTTAGGTAGATTCGATTTGATTATTAGTAACATTTGAGCGGGTTTTTGAGCTGTGATCGCACTCGAGAATTAAAGTGGATCGAGAGTGGATCTATGAGCTGTAATATGAATGATTAAAGTGTGTGGATGGATTCGAATCTGACCCACGATCATAATGGGACCGGTTTGGAGTAATTTAATCGAGTTTTGAGGTGGTTTGGGGTTCGCCGGAGCCGTTGGCCGGCGGTGGCCGGACGGTCGCCGGAAAAAACGAGGGAGAAGAGAGAGAGCGCTGTTGGTTTTGAAATATTTACAGAACTGGTCCCTGCGGTTTTAAATTTATTATTTCATGCTATAAACTTCTTTTTGAAGTTTGATAAATTGCAAAACCGACCCCTGGACTCTTATATTATTATTATTATTAACATTATTAATGTTATTATTATTATTATTAGTGTTATTATTATTGTTTATTATTATCTTAATATTATTATTATTATCATTATTATCATTATTATTATTATTTATTATTATTATTATTGATATTATTATTATTATTATTAAGTATTATTGCTATTATTATTATTATTATTTATAAAAATCGTGGTAAAAATACGAAATGTTACAATAATTCCCTTCCTTTCGACTTGAGGACAAGTCGATTTTCCAGGCCGGAAGTATTGATACGAACCCACTGTTGGGTCAGGACCCAGTTGTTGCTAAATGAAGGGAAACTGGATGGGGGGAAACTTAATGGAAAGAAATATTCAAATTTTAGAAAGTGGGGTGGGTGTTCCACGAATTTAAGTGCTGAAATTAAAGAAGAAGTTAAGGAAGTATTAGTTTAAGTAGGTATGTTTGATGTTATTTGTTTAGTCTGTGTTTTCGTTTATCAAAAGTAAGGTTCATAAACCTTATAATCGGAGATCACCCTTCTCAAACAGGGACCTATATATATTGTTGTAGTTTAAGTTAATTAAATCGACTTTTGGGTTCTATCATGTTGTCACATAGCTAAAGGTGCATAGTGGGTGTGACCACATCACACTTGTTAAACATTGATGTCTGTGTGAATGTAAAACTCAATTAAAAAATTGTGAGGTGTAGCCCTCACGCCTATGACCACTCTCACTTCCTCATGAGCCACTCTCCTCTCGCACCTTGTAAAATTGTAATATATTATATGAATATATTAAACGTCATTATATACCTGAAAAGCCTTTTTAAACCAAGGGTCTTAAAATAGCACACTTTTTATCATTTGTGAGAGAGATGAGTTTGTTTTCAATCATATTCTTTTTAGAGTCTATCATTAACTCCGCTAGAATCATACCGGCTTAAATCATACCGGCTTAATTGTTATGATATATGAAAAACAAGGGGCATAAAGCAAAGTGAGATTCAAGGCATGTGGAAAATTTAAAATAAATATTAACAAAGGAAAAAACACCTAAAAATGAGAAATATCATACTCATTAAATATAGTGGGACGCTTTCATCACACGCATCGTATAACATCATACACCTATTAATTAAATTTTGTTATGTCATATTAAATCACGCTATATCACATATTCAAATTTGATGACGGCGTTGTTATCACACCATGTCACATTACATCACTACACGCCACACACACAATTTGGTCACTACTCACGGCGAGAACATGTCGTAAAGAGGAATTTTGCGGCATGGTGGGAGGCAGCGGCAGCGGTATTGCCGCGTGGCGCAGGGCCACACCATCGCCCCCGCCCACCCTGCTAACCACACTGCTGTCGATACTTAGACGTAAGGTTCGAACTACTATTCATATCTGACGGTCGCGTTACGGTACTATTAACTATTTTTCCTACAATTGTCAGGGGGCTATATATCTTATCGGATATCTCTCCGTCACTCACCGTCAGATGCGTATCGCCATTGCATCAACCGGAGAAGAAACCTGAAACAACAATGGCCACCGGATGTATAACCACTTGTACCATTTCTTCCTATCACCCTTCATCCATCACCGACTCTCCGGCAGTTCACCGGAGCTTCAATTTAAAGCTCCACCGGATGTATAACCAAAAACACCCAACACAAGGACGATACACAGCCAGTCTCATCATGAATCCAGAATCATTCGAAGTCGGTAGGCTAATCGGAAGCTACGGCTTCATGAACGTCACTAGGTAAACCGTACTTCACTAACTATATACTATCGAATCCAATTGTGCAGTTGGTTTGTTGCTTTGAGAAATTTGTTTCTGCAGTTGTTCAGATCACCAATCTCGAGAAATTTGTTTTGTTTGTGCAGTTATTCAGATTTTCAATCTCGAGCTGATGTTGATCGTTCATCGCGATTTGAGGGATTGAAGTTTCAGGATGTTAGAGAAGGCGATGTGCAAATCAGGTCCGTTTACAATTGATGTTACGTTCATGATTCATCCCAATTTTATTGATCGTTAGTGTTCCTGTTGATATTTGCGATTACAGTGTTTTTACAGGCTTTATGAAGGAAGAGTAGCTCAAGGCCCTCGTAGGGGCACTCCGATCATCTTCAAGGTAATATTCATCATATTCAGCTCTGATAACATATTAGATTCATTTAGTTTTGCTGAACAAGCACATGTATGCTTTATGCTTGATACTTTTTTTTTTTTAGTTCATTTATCTTTTTGAAGATGTTATATTGTAAATCATACAGGTTTATCCCGGGAAACAAATAGGGGGTCTTGAAGCTGATATGATGGCATCTAATGAGCTGAAATCTCATGCTTACCTTCAAGTAACGTTTAGATTTTAGACGTTATATATGACCAATTGAATTGCTTCTACTAATATGGTGATTTAGAGTGATAAGATATTGTTTACATCGGTTTAACAGTGATAATTTCTGCAGAGTTGTTCACAATCTATCTGTCAAAACATTCAAATTCTATTAGGGGGCTTTGAGACTAAAACAGGAGAGCAGGTTGTCAACTTCCAAGATTCATAAAATCTGTTGATGGTTTATGGTTTTTTCCTAAATTTCCTTTTAATGTTTTCAATAAACAGTGGCTTGCATTTCGCAACGATGGCAAATATAGTGCTGCAGACTATGCTAAAGTTTCAAGTGAGAAACTTTCCAAAAACCGTGCGCTTGGAGAGCAAAAATTCTGGAATCCCTTTGAAGAAGAAACTAATATTAAACGAAAAAGGTCTTTTATTATTAAACTTCTTCAGGGTGTTTTATGTGGTTTGGCATACATGCATGACAAGGAAAGATTACATCAGAGCCTTGGCCCATCTTCAGTTGTTCTCAAGTATGTTGCTATTTTTGTTACTTTTTTCTTGGAGACACTGTTTATCTTGTATTAGAAAAGTAAATAAAACCTGTGTTGTATTTCAGTACGATGGTAGATAAAGACGCTGCTTATCTTGTTCCAAGGCTCCGTGATCTTGCCTTCTCCGTTGATATAAGGTATGCTTGTGGCAATGGTGCTTACATAATTTTAAATTAAGTGACATTTCCATGTACTAATTAATGCTGGTATTTAATGAAGTGGAAATTAGGGATGGTTTGGATTTGCATTTTGGGGCCGATTATGTGATTATATTATCAGTTTTTAAGCTTTGGATAAACAGATTCTGCTTCTGGATGTTTGGGTTTAGTTTTGGATAATCAGTTTCATACCCACTGTAGCCAAACTGATTATCTAGTAAGCTAAAATCACCTACTAAGATGTGACCCGATTCTTTTACGTGATTAAAGAGGCTTTTCTCCTATTTTATAAACCTCCTTTTTGTCCCACAAAACATCCATTTTGTTAATTTTAATATATTAATATCTTAAATAACTAAAACTCGCCAAACATTCAAACACTTGCTTATTTTATTACCCTAGCTTCAAACAACATAAGCACATCTAAACAGTATCTTCTACAACCTATTTAATTACAGTTGATTACCTGATTCTGCTTATCCGATATCAGATACTCATTTTCAAAACACGCATCCAAACACTACTTACTCATCTTTCAAATACCCAGAATCATTATGTATCAGTGTATGTGTTTTATTTGACATATATGTATAATCTTCACATGTTAATACAACCCTTTTTTAATGGAAGAAGAAAAACTTTACAATTGAATTTATCCTTTTTTTCAGAATTTTATGCTTTTCTTTCTAGATATTCAAGTATGGAGGAAAATTCATATGGATTATCCGAAGGTCTTTGGAGACGTGCAAGATCATCTGGGGCGTTTACTCCTATGGAAAAACGAGCTTTTGGGATAGCCGATGATATGTAGAAATTCTACCTTAATCTTTAGTAGTAGATTCTACCTTAATCTTTAGTAGTAGAAAAAATATATATATATTATTGGTATTGTTTACTCATAGTCCATTATTCTTTCTTTATAGTTATGGAGCTGGTCTTCTTTTTGCATACTTGGCCTTTATACCATTTTGTGAAGCAGGAATTATTGATAGCCTTTCGTTGCAAGCAAGTTTCACGTAACTATTTTTAAGCCCATTTTTCCTTCTTTCTTTATATGTTAATATAGTTATGGTTTTGAACTTGCAGAGGCTGCTAGAGAGCACTTTTAAACTTGATCTTGCAGCTACTAGAGAGTATGAGCTCTAATAACTTTATAATCTGTATATTCTAGCCATAAATAATACACATTCTGTGTGTATTTTGAATTTTGATTAGGTATTGCTTAGCTGATGACCGATTTTTAGAGGCTGTTAAGTTTTTGGATTTAAGAGATGGTGCTGGCTGGGAGTTATTGCAGGTTTAATTCCATTGCAATTCTTTCCTTTTAAAGGTTTTGTCACATGAGGATTTTTACTACTATTTTTATAATTTTGTTTTGATCATATGCAGATGATGTTGAATCCTGACTTCAGGAATAGGCCAATTGCTGAAGCTGTATTGAACCACAGGTTCTTCACTGATGCTCTACTTTGAAGTCAATTTTTAGTAATGGGAGTTATCAAGTACTAACTGATATAGCTAAACACTATGATCATTTCTTGTTTTATTTTAGCCGTAAATGTTGTTTCATTTGTGAGTGTAACCGAATAAACGTCATGCTTCATCGTTATCTTATATAGGCAAACAAATAAAATGTTCAATTTAAACATAAACATGATTGCTGCTTGGTAAAACTTATTTGTTATGGAATCTGAGCAAACTGCATTTAAGCGTTTGAAAACCGGTTAAACCAGGAATTGCTGGGGCTGCTGTTTTAATTACAAGCTAGCTGGTCAATCGCAAATGAACCGTCCATTTTCAAGGGAACCAAATTAAGTGGTGAAAAACAGTCAATGTTTGCCTCATCCCGCTGTCGAGCGGACGGTTTTTGAGACGTGATTAATAAGCCTGCGTGGAGTGAAGCCATCCTTGTATTTAGGAACAAGAATCCAACTGTGAGTGATTGTTCCTCGAAATGGATAACAAGCTCATTGCTTTCAGTACTGTTGGAAAAAGAATCCGGCATGTGTAGAATTACTGATTCATGGGTATAGCGTGTGAGCACTGTAGACAAGCTATATTCCTACAAAACAGAGCACCCTTAGCCTCATATAGTGAGAGAGGATTTCTCCATATGACCAACCTACGGCGTGCGGATAAGTATTTGTACCATGGACATATCCCTTTAAGCACGAACCCGCGACATACAAGTATTAAATCATGCGGTAAATATGCCAATGGAGGGTTACTTTTGATTGTATAACCCTCACTGTTTGAAACCAACAGTGCTAGTCAATAAGAAATATTCTCATTCACGATCGACGCTTCAATGCAATGAATCCACACTTGCTACTAATCACGTCCATGTGCATGTATTTTCACACGCATGATCAATTCTCACGCAGATGGTTTGCAATGATAAATAGCCAAATACTATTGCGACAACTAAGTATTTCACCAATTTAAGTTTTTTTTTTTCCATTTAATTTTTCTAAACAAGAAAACCACTCTTTTTTGTTATAAACAAAACTTTCTTGTTTCTTTGTTGATCTCTCTCACTCGTGTAGGCATGCTGTGACTAATGAGGATCGGCTCGCTTCTTGAATAAATTAATATATTAGTATACATTTTGCTTAATAAAAATTAATATACACACCAATTTATATTAAAACATAGTAATGTTACGTATACAACTTATAAATATGAATATATGCAAAAAAATAATTGACCTCTTAACAAGTTGAGATCCAACCCTTCAAGTAAAACCAGCCTAGGCAAACTTACATTTTACACGTTTTTACACCCCCTTTTCTTAACGTTAGAAGTTAAAAACTTTATGATGATTATTTAAAACCATTATTTGTAAAATTACAATACTATCTTTTAAGGCTATGTATAATGAGAACTTCTTAACTCGATAACTATTTTATTAACCTTTACTTGCATGTCTCGTTAATAGAGAAACAAACCTTAAAGTTATAGTAATAGTAGCTTAAATCGATAAATGAGTTTTATAAAACAAATCTCAAAGTAAAATAGATTTTGGTGTGTTACAAAAACAAACATCTGACAAGCCAAAAAAAAAATATCCACGTGTTCATCAAAACATAACAAATTAACACCTTAGAAGATGCGAACAGGCTTCCCCATTGTTGTCTTCAAGTATAAGCACCGGACCTGAAACCATTAAAGATATATGAAAAACATATACATTTAGAATAATACAGATATATAAGCTTACGTTTGAGAAAAATATTATTGCATTAAAACAAACGACTTACGTTTTGCCAATTTTTCTTGAGCAAAGAAACAAGAAAATTGACACTCATTTGAACATTTTGGAAAATTTGCTTTTCCTCCATGCTGCAGTTTCCGACAGCAACTCCCATGCACAGCACCTTCTTTAGTTGAAACTTCACTGTTGCTTTGGTCTCGTTCACCTTCGCCTCAAGGGACTCCTGGTGGGTGACAAGTGTCGGAAACTTACCTGCATTACAGTCAGAACAATAGTCATGGTACCAGAATATAAGCTTTCACGATTTTAGAAACCAAGTTACATTTTATCACGTTCGTAAATTTGTAGATACTTCAATACAATTTAATAATTATTATATGTAAACGTGTTTAAAAAAGATCAATTTATTAAAGATGTATAAAGGTTTAATTAAAATATATATATTTCCCACTAAAGCAATTTTTCCACATGTGGCATTCACCATGGTGGCCAGCATGGCATCAACAATGCCAAATCAGCAGCTTAAAAAACTAAGCATAAATTATAAACTTGAAGTTGTTTGCTATAACTAGTAACAATATGTGACTTTTGGGCCTAATTTAAAGTTGGATGCTAAAAATGAATAATTACTTTCTATTTCAAGCATTTCATCCCACACAATCTTAGAAAGATTGAAGAACAAAGTGGATGATACAACGATCAGCTAAAACAGATATACCTACCAGCTTTGTTAAGACCAGGGCCCAACAATCGAGGAATCTGCTTGATGACAGACTCAGAAGCCAAGAAAGCTTGATGTTTTTTAGCAAGTTTCTTCACCAACTTCTTGTTCTTGTTAAGCTTCTTCAAGCCCTCAACATCCATATATTCAAGGCCTATTTTTTGAGCCTGCAAAATAAATTAAATTGTCTCTTAAAACATGTTTGACTTAATAAAGTTGCATGAGACGGTAATTCATTAATAATATCAAATGTTGGTCTTGTAAAGATTGTTCAAAATAGAGATTAGACTCCCTTGTGTATGTCCGGTGGACCCACTGGATAGATGATAAATTAGAAATCCCAATAGTGGCATTGTCAACAAACAGATAGAATGTAAAGTATCTAAGAAAAAAATGCTAACAGTTGTGTTCATTGAAACTTCAATGAAATAAAGAACAAATAAATAGTAGTAATATAGGTTATAGCTAAACTCTGCTAAAGCGTTACTAATACTTTTGTTTTCCCTAGTAAATTAAACTCAAAATATAGCAGTTAATTAATCACCTCTTCAACATGTTGGGCATCTCCGAGCATGCAAACTTTCAACTTAGGCCGAGGAATGTGAGGCAACTTCACTGTACCACTGAAACGTTTGTCCTTTTGTGGGTCGTAATTCTTCAAACCAATTTGAAGCTCAATGGTCTCGGTAAAATTACGTTTCTTTTCTTTGGCATCAGTGGTGATCTGAGTAATAGCCTCTCTGAGGGCATCACTTTGAAGCTTGCTGCAAAATCAAAGAAAAAGTGAACTTAGTGTACTAATTTGCAAAGTTTGACAGCAGTTCTACCAAAACCAGTATTCAGTAACAAAGCAATTCAACTAAAAAAACTAAAAGCTCTCAGTGTAAAACAACACGCATAGCTTTTTTGTCTTATAAGGAAACTACAACTTATAATTATTAGTTTTGAAATACAAATTTAAAAAAACGAATAAACACAAAACTAAAGCTAATATTTACAACCAAATGCCTTTTTACGGATGTTAATTTATAAGAAAATTTATAAGCAAATAAAGAATATAGTGTGGACTAATACAAGCAGATGTCAATTAGATCAAAAGAAGAATCATCAACCAAAGCATGGCTTACAACTAACTACTTATCCCACTATTAGTTATCAAAATGTGTTTAATTCCCAACAAAGTAAGCTGTAACTAATAACGAACAACTTATTCGAACTTACATGATCAGGTAACAAATAATTCATAGTATCTTATCCAGATGAGCTTTGCAAACGTCATTTTGCTTAAACATCATGTATAAAACTCGAAAACCTTATGAATGAGTCAACAAACATACCTCATTTTCGGAAACTTCTCTTCTCGTTACTTCACTTCTGCAAATAATCAAACACAAAAAAGAAACACAAGTTTAGCATCAAAGAAGCCTACGCATCAACAGACTGTCGCAAAGCGATCTAAACTCGTATCAATTCAGTAACAAGCTTGTTAATTAACAATAAGCATCTAATTACATGATAATCGTAATAATCTACTACCAAAGCATGAATACATGTAGCATAGCGATCAATCAACGACTTTTAACGATAATAACAGAGATTAAACTAGTGAGAAATGAAGAAGATCGTACCTCCGGTAAGAACCCTAAGATTAGGGCTTCAAAGTGCCGACAGTTTCACCAGAAACAATTGATTGAAATATATGAGGTAGAAACCCTAAATCCTGAAATAGATGAATGGGCCTCATATTATTGAGCCCATTATCATTTTCTATTAACTAAGCTAAATAAGTAACTGGGCTGTTAAAAACAATGGCCCAAATCAACTTTGACCAATAACAGTATTACAGTTTACACTACCCTTTTAATACAAAGATCCATCAAATACAAATGAACGGTATGAGACGAAGTCAATCACCCAGTAACTGTATATAAGGCATAAAACTTGGAATTTCCAAGCCCATTTTCAGATTAAAACATAAATTTACTCAAAATAAGAACATAAAACTTTTGTCGTTTAAACAATCACCTTGTTTGATCGCAACATCAAACATCATCACCATGAATGCGTCACCTCGAAGAAGCGGAGGATTGCTTGAAGGAATATACAAAGTCTTTATGCAGCGTACTTCTGTCTACGCCACTTTCGTCATTGTTGGTGCTCTGCTTGGTGAACGGGTCATGCTTCAGTCCTCACATATTATTATGCATTTAATTGAATAGTATTTTTTTTTTACCCAAAGTTTGACGGTATCAATCTATGTATGTTTTTCTAGGATGGTTTTATCAAAATTCTGAGGAACATGCATGCATGCATATGTTATTACTGACCATTGGATTTTTGTGTTGATGTGTTACAGGCAGTTGATTATGGAGTTCATAAACTTTGGGAGAAAAACAATGTCGGGGTAATGTCTAGATCTCAATGGATAATCTATGTTTCTACATGTGTTATACATCCATTATTTATTTTTTTAATCATAATCAAGTTCTATAACCACTCTATAGAATTACACTCAATTTTGACACTTGTTATCCATCAATTATTATGCCAATGTTATGTATTATGTATTAAAATCATTAGTTTAAATGGAGACTTGACAAAAGGTAAACTAATACTTTTTCCTTTTTAATTATCTAAGAAAAATAATGCTACTATTATTATTAAATATATTCTTATTTCTTATATTTTTTTTGCTGTTAGTTCATTAAAACCTTAATACACACTGTAACAACAGAAGTCAAGTTTAATATATTTTGATTTAGTTCACTAAAATCTTGATAAGCACTGTAACAACAGGATTCAAGTTTTTTATATTGAATTGTATGTATTGTATGTTACATACAATTCAATACACTTCAAATTTCATCACATTTTGATAAAATAGACCCCTAAATCAATATCTGCATTTGTAATTTGTTCTAACATGTCATTCGTGATGCAGAAGCGATTCGAAGACATTCCTGTTTTGGGTCAGAGGCCATCTGAATGAAGCGTGACTTGATCATCTCTTGGTATCACTATGTGATTAAAGAAATATAAGAGTAAAATGCAGTTTGCTGATCTATTTTTCATTTCTAGTTTATGTTTAATAAAAGTATTCATAGCTGAACAAATAAGTTCAGTATAAAAGTTGCAAAATACATGAGAATAGCTTCAGTCTTTTGCTCTTACTAGTTACTAGACTAAAAATACATGAATACACAGCAATAAATCTGGGTGGGTTACTTATATCACAATATGAAATTGTAGCATATATCATGCATAATGTTACCAATATAGACCCGTTCACCCGACCAAAAGTGTCCTAAAGATTTCTTCACATAAACTGCTTTCAAGAGCCAAGAAATGCCCTTTGCCTGGAACCTCATGATACTGAATAAAAGGAAGCTTTTCAGAAAGAAATCTATTTATTTTATATGGTATGATTTTGTCTTCATAGCCTTGCCAATATGTGCAGCGCAATTGTTGTCGGGCCAAGGATTGCTTATATCCAACGGGTCAAACTCCCATTTTCCGTAACCAGCCATTATGTCACGATACAAAGATTCGTAAACTCCTTGCTGACATTTCTTTTCCTAATGTGTATCATTACAAGTGTGAATTTTGAACGGTTACTCAATTGTTTAAAGCAAATATAGGGTTTGACTTTTAAGTCAGAATAACTCACTGTGATTAAAATACTGCCGTGTGATTCATGAAAAGATGGTTTCTAATACCAATGAGTGAATGAATTTCAGAACTACCCTATAAATACACTTGAAAAAGGTGGAAATTTGTTCCTAAAACTATACTTCCCATTTCTGCATTACTTTAAATCATAAAATATTCAAGATTCATTATCTTTTTCTACAATATTATACATCATCTCTTAGGGATTGTAAACGCGAGCTAAGTCAAGCACCGAATACGCCCTTTATTGCAATTTGAATCATTTCACAGTTCATACAGGTAATAACTTTATTTATGGAAAAACATTTAAATTATAAATTTATCTATTATCATCGCCAAAATTTAACTATATTTTATCATTTATGCAATTAGATGCGGCCATCAACTTTGTGGTGAAAATAACTTTACACACATCTTAATTAAGAAATAACTCACTTGCGCTTAAACGATAGTTAACAAATATTTTCATCAGTAAAGTACTGAATACACATATTTCATGAGAATGGAAGTATGGAACAAATAGTGTGGTTCTAATATACTTTTTAAATTGACTTGAAATCCAATAAGAGGGATAAACAACAAAAAGCTTGCTGAAAACATCCTTATAATATCATTTGATCTTTTGATGATAATGTGGCATAATGAAATGATGGATGAGTCTAGCAATTTCATGTCATGTCATTGATAAGTTTGACGATATCTTTAGGGGATGATTGGGATTGCTTTGCTTATTAGTTTTTATTGATTTTTTGGAATTCTTAATATGAAATAAGCAACTTTAATTTGTTTATGGAAAACAACTTATTTTGTCATAAATAACCAGATAAGGAATTTTGACAAGCAATGCCAAACACTCCTTAGTGGTCACAAAAAATCTGTTTTGCCTAGTTGAAGCTAATTCATGCAAGGAACTGACACAGATGGTAATTATCTATTTACCTGATTATCGTCTGAATTTGGTGGCAGATTCTTTAAGAACTCCAAATCTGATTGGGAAAATATCTCCATTCTTCCAGCCATGATGCTTAATGATGGAAATATTT
Organism: Flaveria linearis; assembly: GCA_024085815.1. Taxonomy (NCBI): domain Eukaryota; kingdom Viridiplantae; phylum Streptophyta; class Magnoliopsida; order Asterales; family Asteraceae; genus Flaveria; species Flaveria linearis. Next base: position 80,887,521 of record CM044006.1, read on the forward strand.
TTTGATTCATCCACCAGTGAAACAACCACGGGGCATGATGTGCCACACGAAATGTCCACCTGTCTTGAACAAGCAGAAGCTCAAAGCATTCTTTAGCCACATCAGCAGGTAAACATGGCCACCAATAACTCACAAATGGTACAACAAGTGAAGCCCCTGACAACCTTCAATCACAAAAGCATAATATAGTTGACACAAGAAAAAAGAAAATAAAGAACCAAGGGAAATATGGTATAATGAGATATAATATCATGCATTCATGCCTGTGTGGTATGTAATTAAGGCAACTCCAAATAGCATATGCACCCATTGAAAATCCAATTACATAGAATTTGGGACCAATTTGCAATTTATCGGCTAATTCTTGAATATCAAATGCTTCACTTTTAACTGTGCGCTTTGGATGTGGATCACTTTCTCCATAACCTGCTCTATCAAATGAAAGAATGTAAATTTGCAGCTCCTCAATAAGTTCCTGTCATTATTGAAAGAACTTTTAGATATTCAATACAGTCAATCATCTCACAAAAGTATAAACTATTTATCAAGTAAAACATTACAATTTACATGGGAACAGTCAAACACGGACAACTGTTTGGCATTGCTTATTGTGAGAGTGTACACTTATAGTCAGAAGCAGATAATTAGCTTAATGAAAGCAACTTATTTTACCGTTACACTTGTCATTTTGAAACTACCTAGAATAATACATATTGAAATAAGCAATCATAATCTGATTATTGAAAATTGATAGACCTACTTAGTAACTTATAATTTTATATCTACTTGTCTTGTATTTTATTCATTTCTCATGTATGTATGTGTACATTTATTTTCTATTTAATGGTCATCCCTTCATTGAGGGAGTTATTCCAAATCATAACCTTCACATGGTATCATAGTGCCCATCCGATCCTCTCCCCTCTCTTTACTTCCCACCTTCTCCCTTCCTCTCCTCATCTCTGATCATCTTCTTCCTCCTCATCTTCTGTCATGGCTTCTTCCTCCTCTGATGGCACCCTTAATCTCAATACTATCCTTCACATGATCACTGTTAAACTCTCCTCAAACAATCACCTCCTTTGGAAGAACCAAATGTTACCCCTGCTCTCATTTCAAAATTTACTACCCCTGCTCTACCACATCGCCGCCCCCTGACATCCTCCGGGATGATAAAACCATCCCTAACCCTCTGTATGAGTCCTGGAAGATAGCTGATCAGAAAGCTATTATCCTACTACATGCATCGTTATCTGAAGAAGCTCTGTCCGAAGTGATTGGCCTCCCCACCGCTAGGGACATATGGGCAGCCCTTGATGCCGCCTACAGCAACACGTCAATTGAACGTGCCCACAACCTTCGTGATCAACTTCGGTTAACTGTCAAAGGTACGTCTCCGGTGGCTGAATTCGGTCGGAAATTCAAGACCATTTGTGATCAACTATCTGCTATTGGTCATCCGGTGGATGACACGGACAAGCTTCATTGGTTTTTATGCGGTCTTGGCCCTACCTTTGAAACGTTTTCGACTGCTATTCGCAACTCAAAACCCGCACCAGCCTTCCGTGATCTCATTGTTCAAGCTGAAAATCATGAATTATTTCTTCGCTCGATTCACGGTTCTGCCACTCCACCTGTTGCGTTCACTGCAACTTCTCATGTTACCCCTACTAGAAACGTGGTGGTCGGTCTAACCGTGGTGGAATATCCACTGGTCGTGGGAGTGGCAGGAGACCACCGCACTGCCAATTATGTCGCACCCAAGGGCATTATGCCAATGCCTGCCCCTCGTTGGCCACTTTCGCCTCCAAGTCGACTACCAGCAATGCCGACTTAGCCACGGCTTTTCATGCACAGTGTCATGTTACTTCTTCGAACCAAGATTGGTATGTTGATTCGGGTGCGACCGACCACATGATGTCATCTCTCAATAATGTCCATCAAGCCTCACCGGTTGCGGATGATGTGAAAGTCACTTTTGGAAATGGTAAAACTCTTCCTGTTTCACATATTGGTCATGCTACTATTGCTAATAATATCCCTCTGCATAATGTGCTGGTGGTACCTAACCTTTTGAAAAACCTCCTGTCTATTAGTAAATTGACAACTGATCATAACTTGGATGTGTTGCTTTCCCATCCAAATTTTTTCATACAGGATCGGACGACAAAACAAGTCCTAGCCCGGGGCAAATGTGACAATGGTCTTTATGTTTTACAACCGGAACATCAAGCTCTTGCAGCCAAGTCTACTTCGTCTTCAAGAGCTTCTTTTGAGTTGTGGCATCTACGTTTGGGTCATGTGGCTTTTGATACTATTTTATCTTTAAATAAATCCGGTTGTCTTTCTGTAACTTCCGTCTCACTGAAACCGGGGTTATGTGCATCTTGTGAACAATCTAAGGGACATCGTTTATCCTTTGAATTGAATAACAAACGCTCCTTGCACCCGTTGGATTTAGTTCATTGTGATTTATGGGGACCATCACCTGTTACGTCACCTGATAACTATAAATATTATATCGTGTTTGTTGATGACCACTCGAGGTTCACTTGGTTCTACCCGTTAAAATCAAAATCTGATTTTCAAACGGTGCTACCCGTCTTTGTGAAATTGGTCCAAACTCAAATCTCTCGCAAAATTAAAGTTTTTCAAAGTGATGGAGGTGGTGAATTTATTAACAATTTTGTTCGGGAACTATTTACTAATAATGGCACGTTTCATCGCATATCATGCCCTTATACTCCTCAACAAAATGGACGTGCCGAATGGAAACACCGTCACATTATTGAGACCGGATTAGCAATGCTATTCAATGCTCGGGTTCCTCCATCATATTGGGTGGAGGCATTCAGTTCAGCAGTCTATACAATTAACCGGTTACCCTCCAAGGTTTTGGGCGGGAAATCACCATTTGAGGAATTATTTCTCACTAAAACCACGTACGACAACTTTCGACCATTTGCTTGTCGCGTCTACCCATACTTGCGTAACTACTCGGCTCACAAATTGTCACCCAGAAGCATTCCATGTATTTTTATGGGGTATTGCTCTCAACATAAGGGGTACAAATGCCTTGACCCTTCTTCTAATCGGGTCTTTATCACTCGTCACGCTCGTTTTGATGAGACAATTTTCCCCTTTGCTGGTACAGCTGCTGGTGATGAGTACTCACTGCCGTTGCATACATTTTTTGAACCCAATATCACAACCTTTGTGCCCAAACCAACTCCCACCACCACCCCGCTGCAATCCACTCTGCCACCACCGTGTATCCTTTGTCCACCCTCTCATTCGGTTCCTCCCCCTTCCCCCTCTAACCCACCTGACATCATCCACAACCCTACCATGGACCCACCGCCTACTGTTAACAACGTTTCTACCACTTCCGCTCCAACACCGGAACCCGCTAATCCAACCTCAACCACTACCCCTAATACACCACCCGAGCCAGAACCAGCTCCTGTGCCCTCAAGTGTTCCCCCAACCGCTGCTGGGCCTGGTACCAGCCAGCCTCCTCCCGTGGGTCATCCCATGATCACCCGCTCCAAAGCCGGGATCTTTAAACCCAAGCATCAAGCCAACCTCGCTCATATTCAGGAACACGCCTTCCTTTCAGCACTCTTTGCTAGCTCGGAACCACGTGGTTATAAATCTACTGCCAAGCACACTCATTGGGTTGATGCCATGAATAAAGAGATCCATGCCCTCCATAAAAATAATACATGGAAATTAGTCCCACGTCCAAAGTTTCATAATGTAGTTGGCTCAAAGTGGCTGTTTCGAACCAAGTATCACTCAGATGGTTCTATTGATCGTCATAAAGCTCGATTGGTGGCTCAAGGGTTTAGTCAAATACCCGGTATGGACTATTCCCACACTTTCAGTCCTGTTGTAAAAGCTTCTACCGTTCGGGTAGTTCTATCTTTAGCGGTCCTTAACCACTGGAATCTTCACCAACTAGATGTGAATAATGCATTTTTGCTTGGCAACTTGCATGAAACCATCTATATGGAACAACCACCGGGATACGTCAACCCCATGTTTCCCAATCATGTTTGTCGGCTCAACAAAGCTCTCTACGGGCTCAAACAAGCTCCACGTGCATGGTTTCATCGCTTAAGCACATTCTTACTACAATTCGGGTTCACTTGTAGTCGTGCCGATCCATCTTTGTTCGTACTCAAACGTGACTCCACACTAATGTATCTCTTAGTCTATGTGGATGATCTTATTCTCATGGGGAACAATACAACTGTTCTTCACTCATTCATTACTACCTTAAACCGTGAATTTGCTATTAAGGATCTTGGTAGCTTAAATTACTTTCTTGGGTTGGAGGTTGTTCATACACTGAATGGGCTGTTTTTGGGCCAGTCTAAATATGCTCGTGAAATTTTAGAACGGGCAGCCCTTCTAGACTGTAAACCGGTTCCTATTCCTCTTGCTCCAAATGAGAGCTTGACCAAAGACGGGGAACCTTTCAGCGATCCAACCTTCTACCGGTCTCTTGTTGGGGCCCTCCAATATCTCACAATCACTCGTCCTGACATTTCACATGCCGTGAATCAAGTAAGTCAGTTTTTGCAAGCACCCACACTAACACACCTCAAATGTGTTAAGCGTATTCTGCGATATGTTAAGGGTACATTGGCGTTTGGTTTAACCTTTTCCAAACCCACCCACACCTCTATTATTGGATATTCTGATGCCGATTGGGCACGTTGTCTAGAGACACGACGTTCTACTTATGGTTATTCGATTTTTCTTGGGGTGATCTCGTGTCATGGAGTGCTAAGAAGCAACCAACTGTCGCTCGCTCCAATTGTGAGTCCGAATACCGAGCTATAGCTAACACAGCTGCAGAAATTGTGTGGCTCGCACATCTCCTTACTGAGTTGCATGCGCTTCCTCCAATTCGGCCCACAATCTTGTGTGACAACAAAAGTGCTTTGTTTCGGACTCAAAATCCGGTTTCTCACAAAAGAGCTAAACACATTGATCTGGATTATCATTTTGTTCGTGAGTCTCTCTATCTCTCAGGATAGAGGAAAGACTTGCCACCACATACCCCTCCCAGACCCTGCTTTTCAGCGGGATACACTGGGTATGTTTGTTTGTTTGTTTGTTTATCATTTTGTTCGTGAACTTGTCATCTCCGGCAAGTTATACACTCGGTTTGTTCCTACCAAGCTTCAAACGGCGGACATTTTTACCAAGAGTCTACCTCGCAGGCAATTTGAGTTCTTTCGCGACATGCTTCGGCTTGGTCCTCCACCGTTTCACTTGAGGGGGATGATAGACCTACTTAGTAACTTATAATTTATATGTACTTGTCTTGTATTTTATTCATTTCTCATGTATGTATGTGTACATTTATTTTCTATTTAATGGTCATCCTTTCATTGAGGGAGTTATTCCAAATCATAACCTTCACAAAAATAACTTATTCCATAACCATATAAGCATAACATTTTTCTTCATCCCAACACTCAAAAAGTGATAATATGATTTTAAAAAACATAACGAACAAAGAAGTTGTTTATACAAGCAATCACAAACACCCTCCAATATATTAATATTAAATAGTTAAGTTTATGATACCTGGGAAAGAGGTAGTTTCAAGTCCTTGGAACTATTAAAGCCATGAGCTACAATAACCTTGTACTTAGCCTCATCTTTGAGACACCCCACTCTCTATAAGATAAATGCCTTCCATCATCAAGTTGGACTCGTGGTGAAGTTATAGGTGGACCGCCCGGTGATCCACATATTCTAGGCGGCGGTGGTTTAATTCGCATATAAACCCATCCAACAAAACCTCCCACTAACGCTACTGCAATCTTTACAAACATTGCTAGAAAAACAAACATAATAATATTTCAACAATCCAATACTCCAATAGCACTATTGTACAAAATTATCATCACAGACAAAGTTGAAGTGAAAAATAAAGTACAAAGAATAATAATAAGATAAACAGTTGTTCAATGATCGACAACTCTGCTTAATTACAGATTCAAGATGAAACATAATCAAACCTAGATGCATATTTCAATTTACTTCTTTCGGGGGAAGGGAGTGGGGTTCTTCTATAAGCCTACTAGGTATTTTAATCCTTCAATCCATTAAACTTTCAGAAGCTACTAAAAGCAGATCGAGTCGATTATAGATTTAGGGCTTCTTAATCAAGTGTCGCATTTGTGAATAACAACTCATGATCTCGATCGGATCATTGAACTAAAACTAATATGGTGATCACTCCGCATATTATTCAACAAACAGCACAAAACACCAAAGCATGAACCCTAACATAGTTACGACTTCGATTAAATCATTCAATTGATTAAACATGAGTCTATATTACAAAATTTCATCAAAATTGTAAATCAATCATGAAGAAGTTATGATCAAAAACATTGGAAACTTACCTGAAGGGAAGTAAAAGGTTTTGTACAAGTGTGCTTGTAGTGAAGCTGATATTTTATGTAGTAGTGACATGAGATGAAAGTTTGATTAAATTAGCACTAACAGTGACAACTGATGTTTCCAACGGGAAAACGTCAAAAAGATGGTTGATCACGTTAACGATATGTGATTAGTTGAAATTAATTTTAGACGATAGGATATTAACTGCGTATTAAAAGCCAAACGTAAGGAATAGTAGTTTATTATAGTTTCTAAAGATATGCTTGGTAATAACGTATTTATATAAAACAGTTATAGGTATGTTTGATAATAACATATTGATATATAAAATTGTTATAGACGAATGGAAGCATTTTCATGTTCGTTTTTTTGTGTTTAAAGTAACATGAGGAATAGTTAATCGGATGAGTTTTTGTGTTTGTGTTCGTTTTTAAGAAAGTGAATATGTTCGTGTTCATTTTGTATTAATATGTTAAAAATCTAAATGAACGGTACAGAAACGTAAACAAACACAAACGAAATGAACAGGCACAAATAAACAAGTTTAATACATGAAATATTTAATTATTTCAATACTTAACAAACAAATCTAAATTAGTGATTCGAATGTATGTAATTATATATATACACTCATTTTGCAATGTCGGTGTGTGTTACATGTATCAAAGCACCACGTACAACTGACTACATCCACTCGGCCTTGGATTCCGGTAACAAACACCGCCATACGCATATCAAAGCACAATGTGCAACTCACTACACCTTCTTGGAATCCGGTAGCATCGCCAGGGGCGGAACTATGCTTTAGGGTATGGGGTCAAGTGACCGCATTGATTTTTAAGCCGGTAGTGTAACATATAATATCGAATTTTTTAGTGAACTCATAGTTTTTCAGAATGTGAACTCATTAGTATTTTTAGGTTTACAAAATAACTTATATATGTTGCTAGTTCACTAGTAAACACGCGTGTAGAGGTGTTCAAAAAATCCGATATCCGAAAATATCCGAAATCCGATCCGTATTCGAATCCAAATAAATCGATCCGAATCATTATTCGGATATTCGGATCGGATGTCATCCGAATCCAAATTCCTTATTCGGATTTCGGATCGGATTTCGGATATTACAATTTTTTTATTCGGGTTATTCGGATTATTCGGATATCCGATTAATCCGAATAAGACTTCAACTATGTTTTTAGCCCAATACTCATTACTTAACTATATATTATGTTTTCAACTTAATACACAAGAATCTTTGCATTTTCTAGTCATAATCCTAAATAATTATGCAATAATCGACCACCGTTATAAATTAGATATTCTAATATTCGGATTCTATACAATTGTCTATTATGTTCTAAATTTTGAAAATTTTTATACAGGTCAAATTTTGTTTTTTAGTTTTATATCTTTTATTATGATTTCTAACTTATAAAATGGAAAAAATAACAAATTAGCCAAAAAAATAAATATAGAGAAAAAAAAGAAAAAAAATTGTTATTTGGTTTATTCGGATTATTCGGATAAATTCGGATTATTCGGATATATCCGAATCCGATCCGAATTGAATTCGGATAGATTCGGATCGGATAGACAAATCCTTATTCGGATCGGATCGGATTTCGGATAGGGTCCTGAAATTTTCAAATCCGAATAATCCGATCCGAATAATCCGAATAATCCGAACAATCCGTTATCCGATCAAAGCACAATGTGCAACTCACTACACCTTCTTGGAATCCGGTAGCATCGCCAGGGGCGGAACTATGCTTTAGGGCATGGGGTCAAGTGACCGCATTGATTTTTAAGCCGGTAGTGTAACATATAATATCGAATTTTTTAGTGAACCCATAGTTTTTCAGAATGTGAACTCATTAGTATTTTTAGGTTTACAAAATAACTTATATATGTTGCTAGTTCACTAGTAAACACGCGTGGGATTGGAGAGGAGGTCAGCAGTTCGATTCTTGTAGTCTGTTGCCCTTTTTTCTAAACTCTTTATTTGCTAAAATTACTAAACTACTCTTTATTTGCTAAAATTACTAATTTACTATTGATTATCTATAATATATACTATATATACTGGGTTTGTTTGTTTGTTTGTTTATCTATACTATATATAAAGCATATGAGAATGGTATTTTAAGATATCATAAAATTAAGAACAATTACCTTATTTAATGCATAAATTACAACTACTTTTGAGGGTAAAATAGTATTTATAACATTATTTACATATCACCCCTTACAATTAGTTATATAATAACCTTACACTTTCTAATATTTACATAAAATTTTACATTATCTACCCCATAAACCAAGAAAACTGAATCTGTTTTAACATTTCAGCTATATATTTTAAAATATCACGTTTTGAAAACTTCTGAGACTATAACTGTAACCTGTGTTTTTTTAAATGTTTTGGTTTAAACTTTTTTTAACCGATCCGTATTTATAAGGTACAATAAGTTAATACGTAAATGTACAAGTAGTCATGCAGAACGCATTTATTTAGTGTTTTAAATTTTAGCTTAAAAATATATTAAACTTTGTAAAGCTACTATAAAAATAATAAATATTAAAAACACGTGTCACATGTAAAATGTCGTCCCGTCGCATTGCGCGGGCACCGTTCTAGTATATAAAGTAGCCTTAAATTAACAAACAAAAATTATTGTTAGTCTCGAACAGTTTACAAACTTTTGCTAAAAGTTTGATTCAGTTGCACCGTGATCATAGTGCATTAAATCTTCAATTATTTCTTGATTATATATTTTTGAAAGACATCAAGTAGTTTGAGAACATGAAAATTAAGCAAGTTACTTTAATAAATTAGGAGAAAAAGATGGAACTCTAAAAGGGTAAATATCTGATGTTGCTAAAGTGAGCCGCTAACTTTGCATAACTGATTAATGATGGACACAGTTTTATATAATTTTACATGTTATTTTTCGTGACATCTTTGGACTATATGGGTATTTTGAGGGCTACAAACATGATTACTAGATACAAGTGAGGATTCAAACATCATTACAAGCTAATTAAAAAGGGTTTCAAATCCATAGGGCTTCAAGCCTTTAAAGGGCGGCAAACACATTTTTTTCAAAATTATTACATCAATAGAGGCTCCAAAACATTAATTAACCACTAAACTTTATTTAAAAAGGGTTCTGGTGAACGGTTTTTATATAAATGACGTTTAGATAATATTTTAACTAAACAACCACTCTACATAGCATTTAGGTCATATGCTCACTGGTGGATTCTAAACGTTTTAGATAATAGAGTAAATTACCATTTGCATCCCTGACGTTTGTCCATTTTAGCCGTTTGCATCCCTATAGTTTCAAAATCTCGATTTGCATACCTGACGTTTATAGTTTTAACCGTTTGCATCACTAATGTTTTTATTTTGTAACCATTTGAATTAAAATGACTAACGGTGTTAGTCAATTCTGTTAACAAACCCCACATGATTTGTCTTTTGTAAGAGTATTTTTGTCATTTTCTTTTAATCCTATTTTTTATTATTTTCATAACTCCATCCATTTTCAACCCACCAACAAAACCCTCCAGTCAACCATCGCACCACCGCCTACCCCTCCACCGTCGACCCACTAGCCACCACCGCCATCTCCGCCTTCTCCTCCGCCCACTGCTACTCCACCGTCTCTGAAGACTCCTTCGCCTGTAAGTCAATCGACAAATGCCTCCTCAACGAAGACGACAACCACGTCCACATCGGTTAGGTATCGCGCATCATGATATCAAGCCTGATAACGTGCTGTTCGATTCGCGAGGGAGTTTAAAGCTTGCGGATCTCGGATCTGCGGAGTGGTTTGCGATGAATGAGCGGAGGACGACGAGTGGAATCGTCGGAACGCCGTACTACGAGCGAAGTGATTCTGTACGCCACCCGATGCAGCAGCTACACCGCCTTCGCCACCACCCAAAACTCCTCGTAAAACCGACTTTGTGGGTGGTTTCCGGCCAACACCTGCCGCCGCTGTTCCAAATTGCCATGTAGGTGCGATGGTGGAGACTCCTCCATTGTATCCATTGATTTCATGTCGAAGCATTTGGCGTGATATGGTGTGATGGTGGAGTTTGTTATGGTGGTGGTGGTGGTGGAGTTTGACTGCTGAGGAGGGGAAGGTTGGGGTGGGGTGGTTTTAATAAAAGGGGTTAAGGGTATTTTTGTCAATCTATCAAAACTAACTGTTAAATCTAACGACGTCAGGGTGAGGACTCAAATGGATACAAAAATTAAACGTCAGGTATGCAAATCGAGATTTTGAAACTATAGGGATGGAAACGGTTAAAATGGACAAACGTCAGGGATGCAAATAGTAATTTACTCTAGATAATATTATATCATGTTACTTGTGTTTCAATTCTCTGATATTTAAGATTCTTTTTACAATATATTTATTTAAGTTTATTTTGAATACGATACCGGACCAAACCAAATTACATATTTAGTCTTCGATTTGGTACTGAACCAAAGACGAATTAGGTAATTTATTGGTTTTCAGTTCTAGACAACTCAATTGGGTTAAGACCATGGGTTCTGTATTAAAAGATAGCGTTATGGTACAAATAATATTTAATCTAAAAAATCTAAAAAATATTATGGGTTTGACATGCGTGCATCTAATATTTTAAAATAAATGATATTCAGTAATTATGTTAAATACGTCAGTTCATTATGTCAAATATATGTTCATTGTATCAGACATTTTTCATCATTTGTTGTATATTTAATTATGCTTTACGTTTTATATCATTTCTTGTTTTTTTTATTATTTTTATATATTAAAAAAATTGTTATTTTATTGTTGCGTATTACAATTAAAGCTACACAATGATTTTATTTCACCAATTTGTTTTTTAAAACTCACTGCATACATAATAACACGATGACACTTTATTGTGTTTTACATACGAATTACACAAAAGTGTTATATATATATGTATGTATGTATATATATGTATATATAGGGTAATGTTCCTTTGTTAACCCTTGTTTATTACGATAAACCGTTAATTTTAATGTAACGAACACTTACACCAGTGTAACTAACTTTTACATCACGTTATATCACTTATGTAACGATTTTTCCTTAATTTTCAAATTTTCCCTCCATTTTTAAAAAAGCTCAACCCTTTTTTAATACCTTTTTAACTTTTTGGTACACTATTATTTTTTAAGCATATTACATCATTAAATAGATCATTTTAATATCTTTAATTTGAGTATAGTCTTGCTATATTTTTTAAACTTTTTTTAGCGTTCGTTTTGGACCACTAGTTTTACCGCTGTAACTCTAAATTACAGTGATGACGTGGCTTGCTGTGGACCACTAGTTAGGTTAATGGGTTATCGCAGCAAACAATGGTTAACATTTGATCCATATATATATATATATATATATATATATTAAACTAGGTTAGTCCCCGTGTATTACACGGATTACATAAATAAAATATTAAATAATTAGTACTAAAAATTTATGTATTATAAAATTATGCTTGAAGATAAAATAAATAGTTACTTTAAGTAAATAAACAATTATTTATTTTTCTTAAACTTTTATTTTATCAAAAATTATGATTTTTAAATATTTTGTTTTAAGAAAAATGATAAAAAAAGTTCATCGTATTCTGTATTTTATAAAATTTTTGTTTTTAAAAAGTATGTTTTTAATTAAAAATAGGTTTTTAATTTATTAAATTATATATTTTTAATTTGAATATGGTATGAGTAATATTAGTAGTATTCAATATTATTATTAACAATATAGAGAAATAAGAAAGTAAGTATAATAAGTCTTATAATTGTTTCACGCTTATTTTAGTTTTTATAGATATATGGATAGACTAAAAACCATTAATTAAACATATTATAGTTAGTAATAAACACGAAAAGTTACAATATATATTTTAATATAAAAATAATTAAAGTTATATATACGTAATAGTTCAAGAAATGAAACAATTATACTATTTTTAACTCTCTTATCTAAATAGTTTTAATTTTAAACATTCGTTTTAAGATTTTTTTTATAAAAGTATTTTTTTAAAACGCTTGTTTGTAATGATTCTGGTTGTTTTATTAAGACATTTTTAAAAATATTCACCAGTTTATAACTTTTTAAAAACAAAACAATTTAAAATATCTTATTTGAAAAAGTTTAGTGTTTTAGAAAATTTCATATTATATAAAATTTTAGTTTTTTTTATTGTTTAGATTTTAATCGAAAGATTTGATTTCTAATTTCCTTAATAAAATTTATTTTGAAAAAATAATTTGATTTAAAAAAATTTAGATAAGAGAGAGAAATATAGCAATTAATAACATTCATTTTTAATGAGAGAGAGAAATTTATTTGAGTATTTAAATTACTATAATACCCTTTGGAGGAAAAATTGATATGTGAATGTTTAGAAAAATGACAAGTGGCAAAAAAGTGGGATAAGAGAAGGACAAGTGACAAAAAAATATTGTTTTATTAGATACTATAGATTCATTATTTAGAAAAACAAAATCGTGTTTTGAAAAATATAATGATAAAAAACACAATGAATTGTACCGAGAACACAATGATGAGCATATTTCCTATGAACTTAAAAAGTAAAAAAAATTATTTGTTTATATAATGATATTGTGTTTGGTTTAAAATAAAAAAAACTTCATTTTTATAATGTAATTTCTATATAAAAATAATATCATATATAAAAGTCATGAATATTTAAAAATTAAAAAAATAATAAAGTCAATAAAAGTAGTCATACCTAAAATACACACTAACAAACTTTGCCCATGCTCTTTGATCTCAACCTCTATTAAAATATTAATGGTTGATATTGTTTCTTATACATTTTAGATTTATTACTTTTTTTATTTAAAACATTCCTTGCTTAAATGTATAATTTTGATTTTTTATATTATAATCATTAAATTCACTTACTAATTTACATTTATTATAACTTACTAGTTTTAGTAACATGTATATTACACAGATTGAATAAATAAAATAATAAATATAATTATAATTTATTAATTATAAAGCGATATTCTAAGATAGAATAACATTAAAATTATGTATGAGTAAAGACTATAAACAATAAAACAATGATGTCAACTTTTTTATATTTATTGTTAAACTTTTTTTTGTTTTTTTTAATCTAACATTTTGTTTTAAGACAACCCATCTAAACAAATAATATCAATTTTCATTATTTTTTATTAATAAAAAATTTAATTTTTAAAAACATCATTTTAAAATATTTCGTCTTTTTAAAAAAGTTTGATATCTTATGGGCGTAAACAAGCCGAGCCGAGCTCGGCTAGGCTTGTTTTGGTTTTAAATTACTTGAGCTTGATCCGTTTGTAGTTTTTTCTAGAGCTTCAGCTCGAGCTCGGCATGTCAAGAAGTTTTCAATCTCGAGCTCGGCTCGGTTTAGGCTTGTTATTACTTTTTTAGTTTTCATAATTACTTTTACCGCTATTTATGATCATACTTTTTATATATAACACCATATATGTTATTTAACTACAATTATCATAATAATATATATAATATATGATTTATGTAAATATATATATATATATTTAATATGTAAATAGAAAATTATATAAACAAAAAGCTCATTTAAGCTCGCGAGCCGGCTTGAGCTCAATCTTTGAAACTTCGGACTCGAGCATGGTTAATAAACAAGGCATAATGTGAGCTCGAGCTCACTACTAGAAAAATCGCAAAAGATGACGCGCATTGCGCGTCATCTTGGGGGTCAGATGACGCGCAAATGCGTGTCAAGGAAGGGGTAGTCATAAATGATAGATGACGCGCATCCGCGCGTCATCTGTTTATGACGCGCAAAAGATGACGCGCATTTTATGACGTGCAAAAGATGACGCGCAATGCGCGTCAAGGAAGGGGTAGTCATAAATGGCTAGATGACGCGCATCCGCGCGTCATCTATGAAATTTTATGACGTGCAATAGATGACGCGCAATGCACGTCATAAATTTATCTTTTTTTAAATATTTTTTTTATTTTTAATAAATTTACATGCTTTTTTATAAAACAAATTGTCCAATAACACCAAAAGCGAATTCTATTTAATTACCAACAAAATTTACAAAAGTTGTTACATAATATCAACTACAAAACAAATTCAAATTCAATACAAATACAAGTTCAAATATTTAATCATATGGCCTACATATAAATGAAATTCTAAGGTACTTCAATAGTTTCTTCCTTTTCTGTACCATTGCTTGTAGACCCTTTCGAGAGTGCTTATCCTGTATAAATCAAAGATCTGCAAATGTGAACTTTATATTACTGTCTTAGACAACATTCAAGACTAATGGAATCTGAAACAAGATTATAGGTCAAAAGATGTTACATATTACTGTCTTGAATTGATGAGTTCATGAACCCTTTTGAGAGGAACTAGTCAAGAGCGACTGTATTTTATTTCCTGTCAAAAGGGAAAAACAACCAAATTAATATATTATATTTGGGTCCTCTATAAAGAGGCTCTACTTTATGCTAGCATTCTACTAATAAGTGGCATACATATCAAGGTCAGAAGCATCAAGGTAGATCAGCGTGCTCAAGTCAAAACTGTTGCAGACTTCTGCTTCTAAATGGTCACCCGGATTATTTATGAAACAATTACAAGGAAACTGGTCATCAAATGGGTCAAATTCGTTAAAGGCACCAAAAGTGTATTTTTTTCTACATAAACTTCCTAAATCATATTGACCAGATGCATTAGACTATTACCAAAAACAATATAATTAATCTAGTAACATTCGACATGTTAATTGCCAGTAAGACACTAAAACCTTTGACAAAAAATGTTACTGGTCAACCCAACCCAACCCCGACCTGTTATGACAATTACCCGTTAAATCTGTTACCTAGCCCGCCCATTTTGCCATATCTATGACAACTTGATTGTTTTCAATACATAATATACTTAAGCACTTACTAAAAAAATCTTGGCATGCTCTGAAAAACCATAACTGAACTAAACTAACAGAAAAGTACTTTTCCTGTTCTTCCTAAACTTTCTTCACATATATGGTAGATCTTCAATTCCAAAAGTAGGGTAAGCTCTTGAGAAACTAATGCTAAAAATACCCCAGTTTTGGAAATAACAAGTAACTTAGCTTGGGTTTCAAGTGTGAGAACCATGTACTGTTTTTAAAACTAGAACCAGACAGAAATAACATCCAGAGAATCACATCACAAACAAGTGATAAGCCTCGTTCTATCAAGCATCAAAGCAGTATAACACAATAATCAATCAAATAAGCTTTATTAAGGAATTACCAAGAAATGCAGTGTGCATCTGTCGATCCTGCACGATATAGAAATGCAAATCCAAGACCATATCGACATCTGCGGAACTTATGAAACTGAGCTACAGCAGCTGTTACCTGGATAAGAAGTAGCAATGGATTCAAACCAAGACAAATCTCATGAAGCATATGGCAAATTTCATTTATTCGCAACCACGATGATGCAAGAAGCAATCAAACTTCTAACAAAGGATTGAGCAGGCACCAAGACAGAAGGTATCTGTAGAACACTGACTGCAAGACATTGAGCTTGTAACAACCAGCACATAGCCACATAGGCACACATACCCACCACAGCAGCGACAAGATCAACTCCGCACGGTATTGACTTACAACGATTTGACATGCTATATCATGAAGAGACGTGAATCGAACGTACATCTATATCGAATAGGACTGTTTAAGAATTTAAACAAAAGTACCTTCAACTGGTGATAAGGAAATACGCAACTTTGATGGTGCTTGATGGTTAGTTGTTGATTTGCCATAATCTTGACTACGAACAGGCACTGCTAATGATCCAACATACAGACACAACCAACACAGAAACAGTCACACACACCAGAAGGAGAGATCCCAGGCAACCCTGTGCGATCTCCCCCCAAAACAAAAATAAGATCTTTTATTAAGATGGGTGACCTGCCATGTGAGCGCACCCTACATGGCAAAGGCCAAATGACAGAGCATAATACAGGACCCCTCCTAAAAACGGTATCCATAGCTTCCATTTACAAACTCTACATAAACCTGGTTACGAATAAGCATACTTCAGTTCCCACATCATACCAAACATCATATTTCCACCCCAGGTCAAACTGGATCAGTAACGATGATTCTGATGATCAATAGAAACGGATCAAGAGGTTACCAGCTGAGTTGATCAAACTGAATTACGTGGATCAGTAATTTCCACAGTATCCCAGAAAACCTGCAGCCATACACGGACAAAAAAAAACCAATCAAAACTTCTAAGATTAACAAATATTACAGCTAGATGATAACATCTCAGACATTTACTAAATTCAGCTGCAATTGCTTTATACCTGTAAAATAACTGATGAGCAGTGCTGGTTCAAACCACAACACAATCTTTAAGAACATGACATTCACGAGCAGCCATGACATCAGATGCTTGGGGACGCAACAATGAAAGCTGTTAAAGACCAAGATTGAACGGCACCAAGATAGCAAAGCGGTAGAAAGTAAACTACAAAAAAGGGACTTTGAAGCAACCAACACATGGACACATAACACCGGAGCCACAGCACACCACAAAAACATCCAACATCTTCAGGAAGACCACTTTCCAAAATGATATCTAGTTTGATTTAAATAACCAACATTGTTCAGGTTGAAACCTGAATTTCAAGAAATACATAACCAAAAGATGATAACTCCTGACCGATTGAAGATGGTTGCGGCGGTGGGTGGCCGAGCGGCGGTGAGGGCTGGGGTGAGGTCGATTGAGGCTGGATGAAAGTCAATTGGGGCTGGGTTGAAGTGTCGATTGGGGCTGTGGGTGGCCGGGTCGATTGGGGTTGCGGGTCGATTGGGGCTGCGGTCAATTGGGCTGCGGGTTCGAAGGGTCGATGGTGGTGGTGGTGGTGGGGGGTTGCGGCCGGCGGTGGAAGGTCGGCGGTGGCAGTGTGGTGGTCGCGACCGGCGGTGGAAGGTCGGCGGTGGCAGTGTGGTGGTCGCGACCGGCGGTGGAAGGTCGGCAGTTGGCTGCGGCTCGATTGGGGCTGCAGGTCGAAGGCTCGATGGTGGTGCTGGGGTTGCGGCCGGCGGTGGAAGGTCAGCGGTGGTCGCGACCGGCGGTGGATGGTCGGCGGCGGCAGGCGCGTCCGGCGGTTGATGATCGGAGGTTTTAGGGCTCGATTGGGGCTGCAGGTTTGAGGGAAGCGGGAGATATTTGGAATGAAAGTCGCGCTAGCTGCTGATGATATGTTATGAAAATTTTAAAAAATGACACATTAAGATGACACGCAAAAATGCGTGTCATCCTTTCTAAGAAAATTTTAAAATGACAAATAATTTATGATACGCGTAAATGCGCGTCATCTTTTTTCGCGCGTCATCTTTCGCGCGTCATCTATTAGCAGTTTTCTAGTAGGGGCTCGTTTAAATTCGGCTTGATTCGAGTTTTTTCGAGCCGATCTCGAGTTGTTTGCAAGCCGACTTGGCTCGTTTACACCCCGTAACTGGAAATGACCATTTACTATATAAATGACAGTTTAACTTTTTATAAACTGCAATTTTTTTTCATATTTCATGAGTTAAAGTATAAAACAAACAAACAAACATACCCAATAAATCCCACTCAAGAGCAGGGTCTGGGAGGGGTAGGTGGTGGCGAGTTTTTCCTCTATCTTGGGAGATAGAGAGACCGCTTCCGAAGAGACCCCGACTCAATAACAAATCAATAACAATAGCAATAGCAATCATAATAAACGGCATACAACAAACATGTATAAAACACATAAATGTTTAAAAGGGCGTACATCAAATAAGCGGCAAGAATCGCGTATTAGGGATCCCGCAACAAGTGTAAGTCTACCCTTTTGACCACAGTACCCGCTAAAAGTCCTTAATTTTAATTATATGTCTCCACGCACTCCTATCCTCTATCATGCGCTCAGAGAGGTGCAAGTCTATCAAATCTTGTCTAATTATCTCGTCCAAGTCAACCTAGGTCTACCTCTACTCCTCCTACCATCTATGTTGATGTTCTCTACTGCTCTAACGGGTGCTACCATTGGCCTCCGCTTTACGTGTCCAAACCATCTTAATCTTCCCTCTCATATTTTATCCGTGATACAAGCCACCACTAGCTTCTGTCGAAACACGTTGTTTCTTATTCAATCTAATCTTGTGTGTCCAGACATCCACCTCAGCATTCCCATTTCCGCGACCTCTATTTGTCTCTGGTGTGATTTCCTTATGGCCCAACAGTCTGTTCCGTATAACATTGTTGGACGTACTGTCACTCTGTATAATTTTCCCTTTTTTTGCTGGGAACCTCTTATCACACAGGATCCCTGATGCTGCTCTCCATTTACACCATCCTGATTGCACACGGTGAGCTACATCGTTGTGTATCTCTCCGTCCTCTTGTACGTACGAGCCCAGGTATTTGAACCTAGACGTTTGTGGTACCGTCATACCCTGGATACTGATTTGGGTGTCCTCTTCAGCCTCACCACTAAAGTTACAATGCATGTATTCCGTCTTGGAGCGACTTATCCTTAAGCCTCTGCATTCTAGTGCTGCTCTCCACTGTTCTAGCCTCTCGTTAAGCACCGTTTTAGAATCTGATATTAGGACAATATCATATGCAAACAGCATGCACCACGGGACTGGCTGTTGTATAGACTTGGTCATCTCATCCAAGACTATTGTCAAAAGAAATGGGCTCAATGCCGATCCTTGGTGTAGCCCCACTTCCATCGGGAAAAAGTCTGTGTCTCCTACTGGTGCTCGCACACACGTTTTTACCCCTTCATACATATCCATTATTATTTTGATATACCTCTCTGGTATCCTTCTAAGTCTTAGACTTTCCCAAATTAGTTGACGCGGCACACTGTCATATGCTTTTCTAGGTCGATGAACACCATATGGAGGTCCCTTTTCTTTTCTCTATATTTCTCCATTATCCTTCTTAAGACGTGTATGGCTTCTGTTGTAAAGCGTCCTGGCATAAATCCAAATTGGTTTACCGCTATCTGAGTTTCTCGTCTAATTCTCGTGTCAATAACTCTTTCCCATAGTTTCATCCTGTGACTCAATAGCTTTATTCCCTTGTAATTTGCACAACATTGAACATCTCCTTTTTTCTTATATATGGGGACTATGACACTGCTTCTCCATTGCTCTGGCATCCTCCTAGTTTTGAAGATAGTGTTGAATAAATCTGTTAGCCATTGCAGGCCCTCGTCTCCCAGGCACTTCCACACTTCAATCGGTATGTTGTCTGGCCCCACCGCCTTAGCCCTTCCCATTTTCTTCAGCCCTCTCGTAACTTCGTCGATTGTGATGCTTCTACAATAACACTTGTTTTGTTGGTTTGGTTGAGGTGTTTTATCGGTCGCAGTTTGTTGGTTAGGGTTCCTTATGTTGAAAAGGTTATCGAAGTAAGTTTTCCATCTCACCTTGATGTCATTCTCCTTCACCAAGACCTTTCCATCTGCAGCCTTTATAAACTTCACCATTTTCAGGTCATGTCTTCTACTTTCTCTTGCCCTGGCAATCTTAAACATGTCATTTTATCCTTCTTTCGTCTCTAATCGCTTATACATTCTCTCGTACGTTGTGTTCTTTGCCTCTGACACGGACATTTTCGCCTCTCGCTTAGCCTTCTTGTATTTATCTTTTAGCTGTGCTTGTTCTTTTTCATTATTACAGTGTAATAGGTCTCTAAAACTTTGTTGTTTAATTCTTATCTTCTCCTGTACATTTTCGTTCCACCACCAGACTTTCTTATGACCTACTGTCCTCTTTGTTGCAAGTCCAAGAGTTTCTTTAGCTGTTTGCATAACTGTAGTTGCCATATCCTCCCATATTTGGTTTGCGTCTTCCTATGGTCCAGTTTGGATCATTGGTATTACCTTATCTCTAAAGGTGGTAATCTTTTCGTCTTTGAGCTGGCCCCATCTGATCGTAGGTCTAATTCTCTTAGTTGGTTGGACAATTGCTCTCTTCACGTGTAGATCAGCCACCAACATATGATGTTGAGTCACTACTGTCTCTCCTGAGATTGCCTTACAGTCCTTTCACAAGTTACGGTCTTCTCCTTCATCAGCAGATAGTCTATCTGCGTGTGTCGCCCGCCGCTACTAAACGTGATTAGATGCGAGTCTCTTTTATTGAAAAACGAATTTATGATGCCTAGGTCATGCGCTAAAGCAAAGTCAAGGAGCTCCTTCCCGCCGTCATTCCTCAGACCATACCCGAACCCTCCATGAACCGACGGGAATTGATCATTATCCTTACCGATATGACCATTAAAATCTCCTCCTATGCATATTTTTTCTTCTCTAGGTATGTCTCCCATAACGTGATCTAAAGTTTCCCAGAACTTATTTCTTTCTGTTTCCCCTAATCCAACTTGTGGTGCCTACGCACTCGCTACTGCCACTACCTCATTCCCTATTACTATTCTTAGCAGCATAAGTCTATCATCGTATCTTCTAACCTCTACTACATTATCCTGAAGTTCTTTAGCGACTAGAAAACCTACCCCATTTTTTGTGCCATCAGACCCTGAATACCACAGTTTATAACCATTGCACTCCTTTGCTCTCCCACCCGCCATCTAGTCTCCTGAAGGCATGCTATCTGAATCCTACGACTCCTCAGCACATCTATTAACTCTAATAACTTACTAGTGAGGGTGCCTACATTCCACGATGCCACGCGCAGTCTATAACCATTTCTTCCTGTAGAAGCACCTCTCTTCACCGAACATGATCTCAGGGCGGTGTAATGACTCCCGTTACCTATTATACCTCACCAACCCTCCTAAACCAAAAACCAGCCCAAATTCGCAAAACAACCACAAAACACAAAAAACACCTTAAAAAAGAAGAGCAGCACTAGAAATGCACAGACAAATGCAACATGCGACGCAGCAATATATCAAATAATGAGAAAGCAACAATCTAAAACCAGGAATGAAAGACCCGGTATGGAACAATCTTACCAAAATGGCTGGAACGATCTTACCAAAATGGATGGAACGATCTTACCAAATGAAAATCCGGCAGGTTGGAGGGTGATGTTGGGTTGACGGTGGCAAGGTGAAATGGGTGGGTGGGTGGTGCGAAAGAATAATAAAACTATTTCTTCCAAAAAAAGACGGGTTGTAGTGGTAAAGATAAATAAAATAAAATATTATAATCCCTTTAAATGACTAGGTTTCTTTAACAATAAATGGTAATATCTAACCAAAATGTTAATCTAATATCTTAATCATATAAATGTCATTCACTTGACAAGTTTTTTTTATTTGTTATTATTACTATATTTTTTTCCAGATATTAGATAAAAAATTATAAGAATAATAAATATAAAATAATAATAAATGATAAATAATAAAACATCTAGGGAGAAAACCTTTTTTTTTACCAATTTCTGTAAAATGAGAATATGAAGGGGGGGAGGTGAAGTGGGTCAGGTGAAGTTGGCGGTTGGGGTGGGGTGCGTTGAGGGTGGTGGTGGCCGATGTGACTGCGGTCGGGTGAGTGATGGTGTGAGGTTGGAGGTGGAGATGGTGGCAGTTGATGGGGGTGACGGCGGAGCACGTGGCTCCGGTGAAGGTGGGTGAAGGCGGTGGTGGCTCCGGTGAAGATGGTGAAGAAGGTGGGTGAGTCCGGTGAGGATGATGGCGGAGCAGGTGGCTGGTGGTAGGTGGCGGAAATCCATCTCTTCGGTGGGGATGGCGGAGCAGGTCTTCGCTGGTATATCTAATTCATTTACTAATTGGACACTTGACTTTAACATTTTATTTCATTTAAAATGCTTTTATTCGAGTTTACATTATATTTTAAAATTCCTGTTATTTAGACATATTTTTAGGATAGGTTACACACCCTTGTGTTATACAGGTTAAAATAAAAATTATATAATAAATTATATATGTATATCTAATATATGTTGCAGACAACATATCAATGAAATTATTATATATAACAAACATATTAAGCTATGAATAATATTATAAATTTTTTATTATTATTTATAAATATCCATAAACCTCTTTATACATCTTTTTGAGGTATTTTAGTTTTAAACAATACTCAATTACAAATTAACTATATTATAACAAAATTAGTTCTCATTAAAGTATTTTTAATAAAATGTTATTTATCTCTAGAAACTTTCTTAATGAGTATGATATTAGAAGAGAATTATTAAGGAAATTTTTTAAATTCAAGATTTTTATCAAAATTATAATTTATTATGATCATGACACATAGACAATATAGGTGGCGATAACATGAACATATCATGTGACACATAAAGATTTTATTTTATTAGATTAGATGTGTGTTTTACATATGAATCATGAGTTTTTAGTTTTGTGCATTTATGATAAATTTATATAAAAAGTTTCTTATATGTGGTTACAAATTAGAGAACGTGTTCCTGAACCATATACGGATATCAAATTCTATGCGCCAATTCACCCATCTATTATAAACTGTTGCCGACACAATAAATGCATTGTTCGTACAATAATTTGAACGGAAATTTTAGGCGCACCGTCTTTTCCTGGAGAAAACCGACCCAAGCGGTCACGGTTAGGTCTCCACGTGACCGTTTGGTCAGGTGTGAGACCTAACTGCCCTAACCGTGACAGTTATGTCTGAGGATCCGTAGTCAATGATTGGGTATGTAATTATGGGGAATTGATTGTGCGCAGGGGGGCTATATGTCACGGTTTGGCCAAACCGTGAAATGTTGCTTTTATTTTTTTTATTTTTTTAAGCATTAAACATTGTTTTTTATTTTAATTTTATCACTGTAAACTTGAGAATGAAAAAGCGGGAAACACCATTCGATCGGAGTTTGATTTCGTGTATCTTCCGATGATTTCAAGTTGGTATCTATCTGAATAATACTATTATTAATTTTATGGTGTAAATACTATCATGAGAAGGAAGGGGCTTGGTGATCCGGAGGCGGGATTTGGGGATTCTGGGACCGGCGGGCATAGGGGTTAGCGAGGGTGGTAGATTTTGGGAGGCGATGGCTGGAGGCGGATGTTGTAGGTGGAGAGATGGGCGTTGTAGGGGTAGGTTTGTGGTGGCAGATAGACGTAGAAACGCCTGCTGGCGGGGAGTTTCAGGTAAGGGGGAGCGTTGGGATCCAAGGACGACGTTTGCTTCGCCATTCGAATCTAAACTTGGTTGTGCTTGTGCTTGTGCTTCTGGAGGAACGAGGAAGAGGTTTGTACGAATAATATTTGAGGAGTTCAGACTTGAGAGAGGGTATGTATGTATGTATGTATGTATGTATATGTTGTATGTACATGTATGTGTTTGTAATGATGGAATATGTCACGGTTTGGCCAAACCGTGACATATTGCGTTTGTGAACTTTAGAACATCTGAAGCAACTTGGAAGTTTCATACGTCGGTTAAAGGAAAACATTGGGATTTGTTTCAAAGCAAAAAGATTACGGATGTTAGTCGTGCTAGAATCCAGGTACTTTATTACTTTTAGTTTTATTAACGTACTCACCTTAGTCATTAGCTAGTAGAAGTAGGATGGTTGGGGGAGAGGTAGGGTGTGGCACTAGGATCTTGCACCATGGTCCGGTGGCGTGGTCTATCTTTTTCTGACGTCATCATGGTTTATTAGTCTGTACAAATGATGATTGATTATCGATTACTAGTTTCACCATCACATCATTTCTATCTTTTCGTGAATATATAATATAACTATTGTTCTTATGATCTGTATTATTTCGTTAAATATTTGAAGAAGCTAAGAAATTCTGCTATGAAACTGGTGTGAAAGTTGCTGTTGCATATGGTGGTGCACCGATTTATCCTCAGGTTTATAACTTTTAAAATCATTAACAAACACTATTTTATGGTTTTAATCATTAACAAACGTGCGATTCAGTTCATCTTTTTTTCTAATCTGCTTAATTAGTCTTTGTAATCTGTTATCTTTAATCTTGATTCAGAACGCGTTGACTTTAATCTTTGTGTAGACAAAACGTAGCGCAGATTCTTTGGAAACTGTTATGCAGGGTCGGTTTCCCTGCTGCTGCAATTCATGGTCATATACAAGTAATTTTTGCGTTTAATTATTTTTAAACAAGTTGGTTTTATTTTATCACATGGTTAACCTAATCGTAAAAATCAGTTGTTATCAACATATACAATTAACATTATCAACATTGCAAATATAAACAAACAACAAAGAAA